>JAQBSW010002066.1:0-112718 GCA_029291075.1 Eudiplozoon nipponicum | reverse complement strand
GTGTACTACGTTCAGTTACGTGTACTCATACCCTTAACCAATGGAACCATTTACATAAAGTTTAATTGAAAATAGTCATTTAATGGATAAGTTAACAATCATTGACATTTTACCATAAAAAACATTCTACTTATCTCTCGTCAGTATTTTAGGTAACCTGTGTGCTTGCTCTATTAATGGTAGTTTGATGTTTAGTGGCTTATTTCATACTTATTCAAATGTTTCTTGTGTGTGCGATTTAAATATAGATGCAGCTAACGAAGACGGTTATTTTGAAAGTTGCAGAAATGGTTTTGTTGAACAAAATCATGGAAACTTGCGCCCACCTCAAACATTTGGAAATCAATTTTCGGATTGTTGGACACCAGCTGATTGTACCGATTGGCATGGAACAAATGTGGTTAGAGGAGGCGTTCCATACGTATCTGAACACGGTGGATCACGAAATGTCAGGGAGACAAAAACAGGGATTCTAATGAGTGGTAATTAACGTCTTTTTACACATTTTGGTGTTTGGGCATGCATGAAAATCGGAGACTTAAGTAAACATAATATATTATAACTGGACGGACAAAAAAGGACATCATTTTCAATAAAGAAAGAAATTATCTTATCAATGAAATACGTATAAGCTGAGTCTGCATCTCTTGAAAGTTAATTTTATCAGAATATTAAGCACTAAATCAGCCTATCAGAACGGTCTTGTAGCCAAATACACAATAATGTATGTCTCTCTAATGGTGGCTTACACCAGCAACGCAGAATTAACCATGCCTCTCCACTAGATTTTTATTCCGTTAGACTCAAATTTTCGTCAATTCAAGTATGTCTAAGTTCGCTTTGATACGATGTATAGTTATAGAAAGGCAATTTTCACGAATTATTTCCGGTTATACTCTTTCCCTTTAGTTACAGCCATCTATTAAAATCGCCTTAGGATCTCTCTGTGCAGGTTGTGTGTGTGGCTTCTAATAAAGCCCTTTTGGACGCAATGGACGTTATACACATGGGTTTGATGTAGACTGAGTGCATAGATTTGGTACACGTAACATTCTCGATCGGAACTTCGTCTGGTTTTGCAAAGTAAGCTTCTCTAGCTCATTTCGATTTTACTGATTGTAATATCAATAGTTCGATACAGCACAAATTATATAAAATTATTTGTAAATTAGATGACGTTTATAGGCAAGTGTGTTGTGTGTATCTATGTCAAGTATTAGTTACTTTTAATAGCTTCATTTCCATAGGTCAGGATAGAAGGAAATTTTGTTAGTTATAAGAAATCGTTTCTTTCTCAGTTTGTCCTTAAGCCTCTAAAAATGAATTCACTTACGAATGCATAAGGAATAATAATGTTTGACATCAGCATAAACCGCTGTTTTTATTTAATTACTGGTAAAGTGCAGCGTGTTCGTCTTCATTATTATGCACAACAATACAAAAGTTGGAATTAACTAATATTGTAGAAAGACAAGCGTGCTACCTTTATTAGCACGCGTATTTTGTTGTGCAATACCTAACTAACAATTGCATATTTCGGCCTGCTTTTATTTCCCCATTCCATAATTGATTCAATGAACTTTCTAGAATATCCATTAAATATAACATTGATTTATAATTAAATATGTTCTTCACCCATTACATCTGGACTTACCGGTCTGGTGTGCTCCATTGTTCAAAGCGGAACATAAATTTATTTTTCTTTTAAAGATTTGTTCATTTATGGTTTTTATGTGATAGAAAATGGGTCAACATCTGATTGTCCACAACTTAATAAACTGCTTTTAAATGCAGAGCAACTGCAATAAGTATTGCGCACATTTCCTTCCTTTTGGGCGCATAGTAAAAGAATCTAGTTTGCTTTCTTGTGTTTCTGCTTGCCATATATTGTGGTGGCGTAATTTTCATTGTTTTGCAACAGGTGTTTATGGTTCGGCAGTTGTGTCTCGAAGCGCGACCAGGATAAAGCCTGATATTAACGGACGAAAAACAAAAGAGAAGTTGGCGTGCAATCTTTGCAAAATATTTTGTACTAGTAAATCGCAACTACTTCAGCACAGAGCCGGCTCGAATCACCGGGAGAAAATTCAGGTAGGCACGGCAGTGGTCGCCTCGCTTACCGGTCACAAATTATTTGTTTTTGACATAATTGGTACATTGGCGCCCTAATTGTTCTTATTTTTGGTTATAGTCCGTAAAGCTGATATCCAGTCGACGTCGGAGAATTTGACTTGTATCCACTGTATTTATGAACGTGAATGTAAGAGGCTTTGCTGTAAACATGTTTGGAAAATGTATTCTATATTTTCTGTCAACTGTTTTAACAGAATGACGAATGCGTTGACGTTTGTTCGGTTGTGTATTCTTTGTTACATTGGCGGTTGCGCCTCTTCGATATGGTGAGCTTCATAGTTAATGAAGCTAGTTATCTTTAATTAAATTGGCAAAGACGAAGACGACTACTACGTATAAACTCAATTTTTCCAGGCTGGTTAACATCACTACCGAAAATTATTGTTTGCGATTTTAAATTACAATTGAGTGGTTTAATGTTCTTTATTTGTCTTCATTGTTGCGACAACTATACGAAATTCGACCGTTGCTGCGAAACTTGACATCGACATTAAATAACGTGATTCACACAATACACCCACTGGCCAATGATTATTTCTTCGCGATTCAGGATAAGTGAATGATTAGTATTTCAGAGTTCAGACAAAATAATTGTGTATGATGAACAAATAAAAAATTCTGCCAATCGGTTGCCTATTAATTAGTTGTTTTCGATTTCGCAGCAAAAAATTTCTAAAGTTCTCTATTACTGAAATACGTGAACTGGCTGTTATTGTCTACGGTGAAATAAACCACAATTCATGTCGATTGCAGAGAAGCCACCACTGTTTCTTCTAACTTAAATGACTTAATCGCATAGTGATGCAGATTTTACAAAAATCTGGGTAATTTTAGACGTCAAATATTTGCATGTTAATATGCACAGTTGATTTTTGCACTAAATCAATTGCGTGCTGTGTCTTAAATCTGATTTGGCCATAAGGATGTTGTGCGGATGTCTTTGTTTCTTCATTTCTGTGTTTCATATAAGTTAAGTTTATCAATCTGAACTAGATCTTACCCTTTATAATTTAATCTCCTTTAGCAAATTTCTTTCACTTATTGTTTTGTCGTACTTAACAAACGGATTTATCTTTCTTTTCTCTCGTACTCATGATTAAATGGCGGTGAAGCATTAATTATTAAAGGCTGTTGATTAGTTTTCTTTTATTTTGGTTAATGAAGTAGGCGCGCACATGGTCTTCATCATTAATTTCCGTTGAGCCATCATTATTTTCCCCATTGCATGAGGGACTTCCAATTTAGTTTTTCTCGCAGTAAAAAGCTATTTATAAATGACTTCTGATAGTAGGATAACAAGTGACCTTTTGCCAAACGAGTAGAACTTATCACTAGCGTATTAAAATTGAATAAATCGAGCAGGTGGAGCACGTCAGCCCTGCGAGTGACAGAACACCGTTGCAGAAATAAACTGAATCGAAATTCTTTTTTCTGAACAAAGATTGCGAAACGTGTTTTTATTCCGTTTAAAGAACCTCCTAAATGTCTCAAGTGATAAAACAATTATGCGTCCTTCTTCAAATTCTCATTCGAAGAACTACCTTCTTTTTCAGCCAGTCAAGTATCAACTTTTCACGGTCGAGTCCTGATAGTATTGATTCTGCGTAATCACTTGTAGTGTTGATGGCTTACAGATTTGTGTTAGATTTTTACTGACCAAAAATTGTGGTCTCCAGCGTGGAAGATTATTTGTGCGAATCTGGGGAAATACAATTATCGTAGTCTAGTCGTGCTCACATGCACGATTCCTAGGTAGTGCGTCTGGCGATGCAACCTCTTGTATTGGATCCAACCGGTCGATACTAATATTAGTGATATCGTTTGGTTAATAATGGTGCACCGAAAACTAATTACGAAAAATTATGTGTTTGTCTAGTGGCAAACAGTAGAGAGGCCTGCTTAATTATACATTATAAGCATAGACTATATACGGCGGATCTAGTTTTCTGTTTATGGTAATGTTTTGTTTATTTATAAATTTCAGACATCAGTTTCCTAGTAAGTACCCTATTTGGAGGTCCTCGGATTTCTTAACGACAATGCTGTTTTGGACCATATTGGTACCAACAAGATAAAAGTAATCGCAAATTCTTATGTTCTAGGCTTTTATGAAGCCTGTTGTGTGGCATTCATCTTAGTTGCTCTATGTATTTATGAATTAATTTATACTTTTACTAAAAAATGCCTACTTTGTTAAAAATTTTGTTTATACATTTTGATTAACTCGAAGTTTGTGCTTGTATTTATTTTTTCAAACGCTAAGGATAGTCAAAATATTTGTCAACTTTACATTAAAGATCATTAACACCAATGGAATCTTTTATGGTTTTATCCCCTGGTGGTTCCATTTCAAGGTGAAATCGAGAAAATCGGTTTTTGTAGACTAAACGGTCGGGTAATGGCGTTGGGCAATAGTACGCCGAGCCAAAGCTTCAATCCAGCACACATTTAGTAGTTTTCGTTACTTTCTATCGAAACTGCTTTTATCTTTATTTACAAGCATTGTAAAATAATTTTTTAAGACAATCCCATCTTCCACTTGACGTAGTGTATATATTGTGAAATCTTTGGATCCTCGTATTAATGAGCCTTTCTTTCGTTAGGGTCCGTCAAATAGTTGAAATGCTTTATTACGTGTGATTTGTACGAGTGACGACTCCACATTTTGATATCCTGATCATTTAAAAGTTTTTTGTATTCCGAATTTGTGTGTACTAACACGTACGTAACGTTTATAGATTCAAAATACCGACATTTCTTGCTTTAAATGTCCCCTTTTGTCAATGATTACATATAGAAAAAACAGCCTCCCACAAATCTTGTGTACCCGTCGGGCGTGGTTCATATGGCACAGGGCAACGAAAGCAGCAGATGGTGAGAATTATTTAAATCCTGGTTACGATTTTGATCTAGATACCAATCCCATTATATGCATACAATTGTTTGAATAAACTAAGCATTGTATAAGGCAGAAGCTAAAATTCAGTAGACCGTTTCCGTCATTATTGTGGATTCCTCAAGTACTGGCCAGAATTTGTTGTGGATAGGGCTCGAACTTGGACACGTCTGCAATGGATTCTGTTGGCACCCTGCCGTATGAGAAGGCTGCTCCGTTATAAGTGATCATTGCGTGTCTCCGTGACACGTCGAACTAGTGTACTTTAATTGAGCACATCAGCTGGCAGTACAGATGGGCTTGCGTCCTAAGGTTGTTGGTTGGGCAATTTTTTATCCCTACGAATATGTGATTGGTTTGTTTTAAAAAATTAGACATTGGATTGACACACTGCACACCTATGTATTAGAACTTACATAACTTTGTATGTGACGCAAAATTGTAGTGCTAGCATTTGGGTGGCGTGTCTTCTAATCATATACGTAGGATACCGTATTGTTTTCTATTTGTGCACAAATCTTATGGATATGCATAACACAGGTACCCGTTGCAATTTCCCTAGTTAATTTATCGCCAGGCTTCTGGTTTAGTTTGAATTTTCTGTTTTATTTCATTTGCTGCTTGCAGTTTCTCTCGAAGGACAGCTATTATTGCAATGATTGTGATGTTTTCTCAAGGCATAAGGGCAACTACGAAGCTCACATGAATGGAAAAATCCACGCGCTAAGAAAACAAGAGGTGAGTTTTCTGCTATTGCACGTAATAGTTTATTGGCGTATAACTGAATTTGTCAAGCAATACGCAGCATCGGTGGCGTTGGAGATCAGCTTCATAACTCTGGACCAAATGTTCTGGCATTCAAATGCGTAAATCTATATGTAATAACTCCACATGTTCATAAATAAACGAAAGTTTATGAAAATTGGGGGGGGGGGTGGATCCAAATCAAGAGTTAGCGCATACTTCATTTCCGATTCTGACACCTTTCGTTCTCTATTCTCTTCTCAGTCTAACCACAACGCTCTTTCAGATGCCTACTTCATTTCCGATTCTGACACTTTTCGTTCTCTTTTCTCTTCTCAGTCTAACCACAACGCTCTTTCGGATGCTACAAATAATGTGGACGTTAATTATTTCACCGAGCGCAATGTCTGACTGCCGACTAAAGTACATCGTGTGTGTGTGTGAGAGAGAGAGAAAAAAAAGATCCGTATACTAAACCTCGCTTTACAATCTTTCATTTATATACATTCTGGGTTTGCATTATGATTATGTGGGTAGCAACACACACACACACACATACACATATATATATATATATAATATATATATATATATATATATATATATATATATATATGCGTGTGTGTGTGTGTCTTTTCTGAGGAATAGAGACTGGCAACGTTCTTTTCATGTATTTGTTGCTTTATGAATTTCACCATTTTTATAAGTATGAGAATACTAATAATGCATATATATATATATATATATATATATTATATATATATATATATATATATATCTTATTCCATGGATTACAGTTCGTTTTTCTCATACTTTTAAAAAATGGTGAAATTAATAGCAATAAATACATTTTAAAAAAGTGGTTTCCTTATTCCACAAAGACTTAGTGCGTACATATATCTTACTCCATAGATTACTATTCCATTTTTCATACTTTTCATAAATGGTAAAATTAATAGCTGCATATAGAGGTTTATTTTGGTTACAGATATTTTTTACGTTTGCTTTTTTCGGTGAAATAAAATAACGTTTTGCTGATTTAAACAGAGGAACAGATTGAATTTGCTTATAAGTTTCTTCCGAGCTCTTTTAGTATTCTATGCATAGATGTTTAAGATTATGTTTAAAAGTACTACAGCGATTCAAATGCGTTCATGTTGTGCTTGCGTGTAGTCGTGTAATAATTTTGTCTAATTTTTTAATACTCATTGCCTTTATTTATTGCACGTAGAATTGTCGACAAATGGCCCCATTTGTTAAATTCTTTATCTTAGTTATACATGTCATGGATTTTCATTCGATTTTGCTAGTGTGGAATAGTCTCATTTTGAACTTCATTTGCTTTCACGTATTACAATAGAATTCGAACCAGTTGAAACTCCTGTTGTTATTTATAAAATAAACTGGATTATTATTGCTCAATAACCTTATTGTATATCATTCAATTGCATTCCCGCTTCCACACAATTTATTACTGTTAATACAAGCTAAACATTGCATCTGATGGTAAGTGTTATTCATCTATTACAGTATTTATTGTGCATCAATTACTAGTCTCCATAATCGCTACTTACTTTACTTTACTTTACTGCGGCTGACTCCTTTTGGAGGATAAGCCGGCTCCATTTTCATGGAGTTTCTTGGGAATTTGGTACAAGTGGTGTCCCCTCACCACTCGGCTTTTTGATCGAGGACGCACCTCTAGCCTTCGCACATCCAAGCGCAGTCTGCAAGGCAGCAGTAAGTTACATGGTTGCCGTTGGCTGTTGAGAGCTCATTCGCCATTCGGAAGTACGGGGTACTGTCCAGGAGTCCATGTAATCGCTACGTCCCTGATTTGATGCTGGAGCATTGTGCTCAGAGTTATGCAGCTCATCATCAACGCCATCGATGCCGCGTATTTCATGATAACTTCAGAAATTCACGACTTTAGGTTTTTGTTGTCTAGCTTCCTTAATTTAATTCTTAATTAATATCGATTTCACCAGATGGTCATTCTTTATGTGAAATTATAAAACTAACTATGCCACATGGGAACGTGTTACAGTATATTAACTCGATATATATATATATATATATATATATATATATATATATATATATATATATATATATATGTATATATATACATATATATATATGTTATGTGTCTTTATTAAGTCCATTGCCTTTGAATATTACCCAGTATATTTCTAATTAGTAAGAAAAAACACATTAATAACAAATTGGACAATGGCCATTTATTTCGAGTACTAAACCTCGCTCTACAATCTTTCATTTATATATATATTATTGGTTTTCATTTGAATATGTGGGTGGCAACAAATATGACTCGGTTTTCTATTTCTTGTTTTGGCTGATTAGTAAGTGTGTATGCGTTTGTGTCTGTGTGTGTGCCTGTTTGCATGTTTAGGCCTTTCTCCTTGTATTGCAGCGTGATGGCTTGAGAATTAATCATATGTTCGAATTGTTCGCTGTTACGTGTACGAGTGCTATTTTTCCGAGTGTAGTCCCTCGTTTCACCTTTTTGTGCAAATTTTTTTGTTCACATGGTAACAGCGCAAGTTCGGATTGCAGTGTTGAACGATCATATTGTATGTGCGGTACACATATATCGGACGTATGAAGAAGTAATTTATAAACAGAATCCAGCAACATTTACCACAGAAATTGATTAAAAAAGGCTTGGCACCGTCTGGGAAATCAGCTATTTCCGATATGTATTCTTTATCGTCTTTATCTCTCGAGCTGATGCTTGTTTATCTGAATTAATCCATGTAGAAGTCTGATTTGATGTGACACTTAATTGTTTTTACCAATGATCGTTTCATTTCCGTTGTTTGTATGTGCTTCCACCGATTGCATCACAGATGACAGCAAGGGTGCTTTCCACTTCAATCCTGGTTCTTTACTAAGAAGAGCTAGAAGTTGAATTGTAGTATTAGTTAGTGTGTCAAACAAATTCTCAAGTTAGCGCTTAAGCGATACAGAGTTTCATCTATGTGACCGACTCTTCCATGTGCTCAACTACTATTTCTGGATAATTCCAAATCATCCTTCAGGCTGTGCCTCAAGTGGAGATTGATTGGGCTGAGGGCTTTATAATAAGCTCAGATAACATCTATTTCGCGCTTAGTTTCCTCTAATTCGTAGACATTAAAAATGTAGCGACCCAATTTACCTAACAACAATTACAAAACTGTCGATTTCAACTTAAACAGTGCATAACCAGTGGCCTAACTCAATCACACGGTGGGTTCTAGCGAGGCGTATGCCAAAAAGGCAGAATTTCTCAGGCCTCCACCAAATTATGATTGTGAATACAAGTCTCACTTGGTTAGCCTAGA
Source organism: Eudiplozoon nipponicum (assembly GCA_029291075.1). NCBI lineage: Eukaryota > Metazoa > Platyhelminthes > Monogenea > Mazocraeidea > Diplozoidae > Eudiplozoon > Eudiplozoon nipponicum. Next base: position 103,598 of record JAQBSW010002066.1, on the reverse strand, counting down.
TCGATATCAGTTTTCAATAATCGTGATAATCATTACATCATTCAATTAAATATATAATAATTAGATACAGTTTTTAGCGGAATATATATATATATATATATATATAATATTCAAAAGTTTCATCAACATGATATTCTTATCGACTGGCCAAGAATAACAAAATTCAACAACAATCTACTAGTATCCAGTCAAGAACAAACAGGCCCTCGACTAGAATCAACAAACATACAATCGGATTGGCAACAAACTGAAGTGGAAATAACAGAGGCGCATACGATGACAGAAGTCTCCAAACAATGTGAGCGTTTAACACTGCAATCCACACTGGCGCTGTTACCATGTGGAAATGACAACTTTGCGCAACAAGGTGAAACGATCAACTATACTGGGAAAAATAGCACTTGTATATGTAACAGTGAACAATGCGCACAAATGGTTAATTCTCAAGCCATCAAAACAATAATGACCAGATCTCAGACATCACTTTGCAATACTGCGAGAATGACCTTTACATGCAAACACGCATACACACAAACACAAACGCATACACACTCACCAACTAGCCAAAACAAGAAACAGAAGTAAAAACGAGTCAGATTTGTTACCACTAGTATAATCAATTGAAAACCCAAAATGTATAAATATGTATGATTGTATAAGAGATGATTAGTATTCACGAAATAAATGGCCTTTATCCACTGCGTATTTATGTAATCTGTTTTCCTAATTATAAGAATATATATATATATATATATATATATATATATATATATATATATATATATATATATATATTTACTCATGAACATATCTTTATATATAAATTGGAAAGCAAAAACAAGATAGAAATATGTGAAACCAAGCGAGGTGTGAAAAATAGAAACCAATCAAAATTGCGTACGTCACATCCAGTTCAAGCTCAATGCTTGTACGTGCTTCTTCTGCTTACATAAATCCGGCTGCAAATTTGTTTATCCATAAGGCTTCGTATGTGGCACGCAATTTTGATTGGTTTCTATTTTTCACACTCGCTTGGTTCACATATTTCTATCTTGTTTTTGCTTTCCAATTTATATATAAAGATATGTTCATGAGTAGATATTTGAGAAGACCATGAAAGAAAAATTTTCATATATATATATAGATATATATATATATATATCTATATATATATATATATATATATATATATATATATATATATATATATATATATATATGAAGCTTTGTATTACTCCAGCAAATTCATACACTTGATTGAATTCTTCCGATATTTCTATTTAGTTATATGAACTATGGCTCACGCATATGGGTTAACAACACTTGTTTTCTGTAGTGAAATTACAAGCTAGATCATCTTATTTTAACTTTTGCTTCGTTATCTTATCTTGGTGCATTATTTGTCTAGATTGCCGCGGAAAAGAAAATTGGTGCGTCTGCGTTAAAAGACAGACTCCTTCATGCGAAGAAGAAGGCACCTGTAAATAAACTGACATCAAATATTTCGGAACAGAAAACTAATGTTAGTGTTACCATTGCTGCTTCCTCGAAGGAGGACGTACAAGAAGATGATGGACAGACTATGGGATCCGATGCTTGGGACACGAATATAGTAACTGCGAGACTCCGTCATCACTGCCCTCTTTGTAACATTAACTTCGGCCAAGCTCATAATTTAGAGTCCCACATGAAAAGCAAGCTACATACTAGTTTTGAACTGGTAAGCTTATTGTTTGCAACATTCATTGTTTTCTGTTGGATTTTTGGTGTTTGAATATATGTAAGGCTTGTATGCGTAGTTACACGTTGTTCCTTTACAGCCAACAGATGATCATTTTTAATTAAATCAAGTTTGCGAGTTTGAGTTAGACACCAATCACATTATATTTAACCAGTCGAACAACATAGCAAGACTACAGTCAGTTATTGTTTGACCGGTTAAATACAATGTTATTGGTTACTATTTCAAACTCGCAGACATGATTTGAAGAATTGTTATCACTACTCGCGAAAACAATGTTTGTTTAATTTCATTAGCAAATTATTCTGACCAGTCTTTGCTGGACTCCGTTCGTTTCTACATGCCCACTGCCAGGCCGCTGCTGCATTCTGCTTGTTTCTATATGTCCTCGAAGAATAACTGCTCTTTTTTCAATTTACACAAACAGGTTTTCCAGATGTCCACAACAAGTTTTTTAGAGACTCATTCCAAAGGAGTTTTAACAGTAAGGAGACCCGTTTCTTATTATTATTTAGCCACATTGCCTTTTATGCGAGGTTTAAATTCGATGTACACTTTCTTGATTTCATATGGTCGTATATTGTTTTTGCTTCCGTTGGCCATTATTTATGGACAATTTTTTATGTTTGCTGTGTGCAGAAAAAGAAAGAAATGGAGGAGAAAGGCGAGGTGTTCGTGCCTCGTGAAGAAATTAGTGGTTCTGCCAGATATGAATGCTTACTTTGCGATGTTGTAATGCCAACGACTCGTGCTGTTTGGACTCACCGCCGTGGTAGACGCCACATGATGTTCCAAATGCTACAGGCAAGTCTTATATAAATGAAGACTAGTGTATAGATATAATTTTGTAAAACAAATTTTTAGTTTACAATAGAATTTTAGCCTTAAAGTAAACGCTAATCACATGTTTTGTCTATTAAGTCTACGAGAAACCGAACTGAATGTGTGTATGTGTGCATGCTTGAAAAGCGGAACTTCTAATATCATCATCAAATGTTTCAATAATACTGTATACGACAGGAACCGCTGTAGATACCAATAAAATTGACATTAAACAACACTATCCTAACAGCTTAATAGTAAAAACACGAGTCTGTGCACATTTCTGATAGTATCATAGTCAAAAAATGATTTTCATTGTATAGCCTATATACATGTAGCGAATTTTACAAAAAATGTTATGTTCATGATTACATTGAAAACGTGCAGTCAAATGGAATGTATTGAAAAACAAGTGATGAGAGCACCATATCTGAGTTTTCGTTTTTTGTATCTTTTTGCGATTTGATCATTTTCGTTCAGTTTTCCATCGTACTCTCTAGATTATCGTGGAAGATCGAAATGCGTCAGTACGTGCGAATGAAGGTCAGTAATGTACTTAGGCATTTTAACTAATTTACACTGAATTAGACAGACAGTCAAATCTTTCTAGCTGCAATATTACATCTAGCGTAACTATTCCTGTAGGCAGCTTGCATTCACTATTTTTGGCTTACATACTTGACAGAAACGCTGACATTAGCTTTTTTTAGTAAAGAGGGTGTGAACAATTAAATTCGTTGTCATCATACACGGTACTGACTTGCGAGAGCCCATGGCAAAGAAGAAGTAAAACGCTGGGTCGAGTTCAAACCCTCATTTGAACTACAGTCTGCTTTGCACGCACTGAATGTTGAGGACACAAAACTATCTATTTTGTGAGTTTACAATGGAATCGACAGTTATTCTACAGTTGTCAGCTGTTTTTACTTCAATCATTTTGTGAATGTCAGTGCACAGGAGACCTTCCGGTTTTTCGTTTAGTTTATAAACTGACAAATTTAATTACTGCACTTCCGGCTATGAAACTGATTTTTATGCGATACATTTCGTTATAGATGCGTTTTTCTAATATTAGTCTTGTGGAGCTAACGGATTGCAGGGAAAGCATTCTCAAAAATATTTTTCTGCTTATTTGTTTTTCGTGCGTATTCTTCAGATTTGTGAAACAAAGAATAATGCCATGATGTGCGAGTTCTGCAACAAATCCTTTTCGAGTTCTGATGAGTTGTGCACTCATATTGGTTTATTCGAGCATTGGGAAAACGTTGCCAAATCTGATAAGGTTAGTTGTGATGCTGAATTTTACCTGTTTAGAGGTTTTATACACTCGTTTAATAATTTTGTCAGCCTCGTGTGGCCTACCATTACGGCCCGAGGTGCAGTGTTGACGTTGTCTGGCCGGAATTTTGAAATTCATCAAAGTTTAGTTGATTTATTGGACTACAGTAACTGATATAGTAATTTAGTTGAAACTAGACTTTTTGATGGAATCTAAAAATAATTTGTTTGTTTGCTGTTGTGCTCCGATGATGACCACGGGAGATCGTGGCCTGGTAGTAAGAGCGAATGTAGGTGGTTTTGTGAATTAATGAATAAAGTGGGATTGATCTTCTGCAGTACATGAACTTCGTTTTATTCATTGTTTTTAATACTCGCGCAATCTATGATTGTTCAATTGTTTAACTAGTATATATGCAGCAATTTCTGAAATAATGCTTTGCTTCTGAATGCGTTGAAAGCGTGCAGTTGATATTTATCGTCAAGTACAATATATGATCCTAATTCGCATTTTAGAAGACTTTATATGGAAATAGCTTCACTACTTCAGGTTTACATATTCGTATAGAAGATTGTATCGTCCTGTTTTCAACATTTCTCATCCAAATGTATAGTGGTCAAAGGACGTAATACCGGCTCCTACCGATGAGTCGCCAGTAAGCACGAAACGTATGTGAATAAGATTACACTTTACGTTTATGCTGCCTAGTTTATCCTTCTGGTCATATTTGAACCGATTTGTTACTTGGAGCGCAACACCTATTACACAATTGCATATATATATTAGATTCGCCGCATACAGTATCTAACTACTTTAAATTTATTTGAATTTTGTCATGATTACCACGAAATGGGATAAATGATATCAATCAATGCCAGAGTATATAGATTTACTGGAGTAACAAGAGTTCAGAAATAGATGAAATTTTCATTTTTGGCGAACGTTAGCATACATTGAAATCCGTTGTTTCAGTACCATGTACTTTTTCGGTACCATAATGTTGGTATTGGATACTGTCACAATAGCCATAGTGTTGGTACCATTTACAGATTCGGTATACATACATATATATATTGATCGTTTCGATTTTCACCATTTTTTTTAAATATAAGAACAAAACAACGTACTCCATGGAATAACATTTATTAATAAATCTTATTTCTACCAGTATCTACAGCCATTGTTCTGGATTCGTTAGTATATTCGTTCATCCAATCCCACTGTACATTTGTCGTAACCAATCTCCTCTTCGTTATGTTAGCCTTTGTTTTGCGCAATTTAGACCACTCCTTTTGCGTAACGTCATTTGGTGTATCATCGCTTTCATTGTAATTGCGTCCGTAATTGATGGATGTGTCGTATTTTGCGAAAGGTTGGCTATTTTTGAAGGCCTGTCAGTTATGTCTTTGTTCCAGTCCAATTTAATTTCTTTTTGAATTATTTTCTGCACGTTTAAGCAGGGCTTCAGCTTATTAATTGCAATAGCTTCAAAAGCCAGAAGCATTTTCTCTGTTCTTGCCTTGTAGAGAACTGAAAAATTGTTACTACTAACAGCATGACCTGTGAGTAGTACATGCTCGCAAATTGCTGATTTTTGTGCAGGAGCTGCACCCCTCTTTAATAGTTTTTGAGGGAGATGCTGATTTATTCTAGTTTCGAGCCTCTTTTTTGATCTGCCGATGTACTGAGCGTTGCAGGTACATTGAAATTTGTATACAGACAAAGGTGTTGACGTCACAGAGAGGCTATCTTTTTCATTCGTGCGCATCAGTTTTGTTGTGTTGAACACCACTCTCACCTGTATTGATGGAAACTGTGCTTTAGTTGCTCGAATTACTTTTCGTTTGAAGATTTCAGCTGGAAGATCACCTCCAAAGGGAACACTAAGCGTTACTCTCTGGGGAGTTTTGTTTTCCTCCAAATTGGCCTCGATTTTGTTGCGTTGCCTCAAGTTGTATTCGATGAACCAGTCCGGATAGCCATTATTTCTCAACGCTTCGCGAAGCAAATTTAGCTCTACTTCAATGTTGTTCGGTGAACAAATCCTGCGTATTCGTGTGCCCAAATTTATTATTAGGTTCCTTTTGTACGCCCTTGGCACACTACTCATATAATGGATATATTGTCCAGTCCAGCTTGATTTCTTGTGAACTGACCTTGAGAGAGTACCTTCTTCATCTCTCGTTATTCCTACATCTAGGAAGGATAAATATCCGTCTTGTTCTTCTTCTATTGTAAACTTGATTGCCTGGTCTACCTTGTTTATGTGATGTAGCAGTGCATTTGTATCTTCATCCTTTTCAACGACCTATGAAAGTATCGTCAACGTAGCGCACGTAAAAATGAGCTCCATTGATAAATGGTTTTAAACCAGTTGTTTCTAAATGAGTGCATGTATATGTCTGCCAATACTGGTCCAAGAGGACTACCCATACCTATGCCGTCAATTTGTCTGTAGAAGACTCCTTGGAATACGAATTGTACGTTGGATGTGCATAATAGAAGTAGTTCTCTCATGTCGTCCACTTCTATCAGTGTTTCCGCTCCTGATGATCGTATATATTCACATAGGATATTTATAGTTTTATTTACTGGAATGCTAGTAAAGAGTGACTTTATATCGAGGGACACCATTTTCCTCTCTTTCAAATTTAGGTCGCGAATTTTTTCCACAAATTGAAAGCTATCCTGTACAACGTGGTCTATTCTTCCTTTCATGATAGGTTTTATAATTGATTCTATATATATATATATATATATATATATATACATATATATATATATATATATATATAATCAGTTGGCTTGGAAGTTGCATAGTCGATGAATCCATATGAAGTCAGTTTACACATTCGTATAGAAAATTGTACCGTCCTATTTTACCACATTGCTCATCCAAATATATTGTTGTTGAAGGCTGTAATATCGGCTCCAACTGATGAGTCGCCAGGGAGCACGTAGCGAATGTGCACGAGGTTATACTTTCCGTCCGGGCTGTCTGGTTTATCCTGCTGGTCATATTTGAAATAAGTTGTTACTAGTTGATCATCCGAGAAAACTGAAATGCTCCCTTACGTGTGATTAGTGATAGTTTTGCTGTTGTGTAAATGTGTATAAAATAGTGATCGGTGTTTCTTTAAAGCAAGCACAAATGATTAGATGAACGGAATATAAATGTTGCATGTTTGTTGATAGCAAATGTAACTCGTCATCTAGAAATTATCCGTCTTTATTGAAGCATAATTGTAAGACCTTGAGCAGTTTGGATTTGAACAGGCATAGCACTTATCCGGAGGATTCTTTTGATCTAATGCTCAAACTAACCATCTGCGATCTGCCACTATATATATATATATATATATATATATATATATATATATATATATATATATATGAATTGTAACATGTAAATTAATTTTGTTCAATTATGCTAATTCAAATTGGCTTGGTGTGAATTTAATTTCATATTCGAATTTCAGTGAAATAGCTTTTGTTTATGCTCTTTCTTTTTCATCATCTAGGATTTGGGTCCGCGGAAATCTTGCTCAATTTGCGGTGCGTCCAACCTTCCTACTTTACTTTTTCAGCGACATTTTGTTAGCGAGCATCACTTAAAGGCTTGGAAGGTTAGTTTTTGTTTGCCTGGGTCTTTTTAACAAGAATATGGTAACAAGTGAATACAAGTATCGGATTTTGTTCACTTTACTCATGAAAAAGTTAAATTCGCGTGTATCAGATATGTGAATTTTGCTACAATGAGTGGTTACTCGTTTTAACATTCGATAGAAGTTTTCACTGGTTCGTGAGTTAAATGTAATTATGAAAAATGACTTGCAATGAATGGAGGCACTGTTCAGGATCGCTTACACCTGATTTTCGTAGCTACTGTGGTAATTGCGGTCATGGATGGACGCGCAGGAAACATTGATTGTCTCCTGGCCATATGCGCATCCCTTATGTAGGCCTTTGATTGCACTTCCAAATTGATTTCCTACTTAACTCTGGTCAGAAAAACGTTTATCTGGGATGGCATCTATAAGAATAAAGCATCACTTACTAATGGAGCTCACCGTGGTTTCGATTGGTTGTGAGCTTTTATAACTCATTGGGCTATGCTGGCGGCGCTTAGCCTAATTAAGTCTTAACGACCCACTAGATATGGGCGGCATAGCGTTCAGTTATACTCCAAACAACTGTATATTTCATTTGCGTATCATACTTGTGTATTACTGTTTTTAAGCATTACTATTTGAAGTAGTAATATAGTGTCTTGAATTTTGCAGCATCAAAGTATAACTGCTTATGTAATTATACATTTAGCCAATACTTTTTAGGTCTGTTTAAGGCTGCCATGTGGTACTTTTGTTTTAGTTTGACCGTTCAATAACGGCGTTTGCGCAAAAATTTTACCTATTAATGCTATTCGGCGACGAACTTACGCTAGGCCTTTTATTCCTTGATTTCAATTATTAAGTATGCTTCAACTATAAATATTCGTGATGTTTTCTAGAAGACGAATTCTACATACCGAAAACAGACTCACATGACTTGGTGATTATCATTTGAATTGGGCTGCCTACCAGAACCTCGAGTTGGCGCCTCATTCCTTTATAGTAATTATTTCCAGTTTTATCGTACGTATTTCTGCTTTGTTTTCTTTAATACAGGATTTAATGAAAGCTAAGAAAAAGGCAAACGCTACATCTGCAGAAGCTGCCGCAAATGGAGGCAATGTAAGTCACATCTTTCACATTAATATGCTTTCAGAAAAGTAACATTCGACACAACTACTCGACATTTATCGCCTACCAAAATATCAGATTTCGTTGCTTACAGCGAGTTCACATTCACAAATATAGGTCAAAGCTTTAATGGTGTCTATTGTCATCTTCAATTATTTTCTACCCCTTCTGTGGTGCCCTAGTTGTGTTGCTTCTCGATAATTTGTTGTACAGGATTTCCAATGAAGAGCTACGATGCGCACGTCGACCCCATCCTGAGTGATTTTTGATTTTGAGTAAAGCCACCGGATGCTATGCTAATAAGGATCAAGCCAATACGTAGATTGGCGAAGCAGTCCAGGCTCCGTCGGTTATAGTTGGCCATCAACATCTCAATTTATGGCAGGACTGATAACGGACATGTCTTAATTCCGTTAAAATTAGCTCAAGTAAAGCTAATGCATCTAAAAATCTCGCCAGAAACATAACTGTATGGTGCCACTGTCGAGCTTTTGTGGAAGAATGTGTTGATTTCTTATCAAATTTAACTTTTTAGAAACGTTTAGTTTCGGACTGCAATGGGTGGACTCAACTCGCACAAAATTAATAGCATTTTGGTGCTCATCGTTCTTTTCAGACAGCAGAACAGTGTATTTTTAGTCGGCGACCACCTATATCTTCTGCAAATAATGCCTTGACAGCATAAAGCGAATGGGAGCATTTAAAGATCTTTGTCTAGTGCTGGAGCCAGTTGGTAAAAGGTTCAAAGAGATCCTTACTAGGAATAATTCAGGCGGAGTATCAAAGTCTAGTATGCTATTACGCATAGTTCAACGTAACATTTGGCTCAACTCAGCATTTAAAGTGTCTGAGTGGTCTATAAAAGCAAAGATGTTACGTCGCTGATGCAACTCAAGAATGCGGCGTAACGCATGAAATCCCTACAATCATACAATTCTTGGCCGAAATCTTACTTCGGCTGGCCCAAGTCGCATCTAGCTCATCGAAAATAATTTTAAAAATAATAGAATGGAGCAAATTGCATGTAGGAGACGGTCAATTGGTGTCAATGTAGTTAGCAGGAGCGGTAGTGTCATCGATATGTGGATGGTCACCATCGGTCCAGGTGCGTCGGACTCCTCTCCCAGAATGGCAACAATAGACTAGTGCATGTGGTTTTCAACCCAAGTTTCCTTTATTTAAATAATTCCGAATAATTGGGGCAATGCTTGTGTGTTACTGTGTGTCATTGTTGTCTGAGAGCGCGTTAAAGTACAAATAACCATATTGATTACTGTATTTGATATTGATTTATTGCTGGATATAATAGGTAGTTTACAGAACTACATTCGGTTAAACAAGCTTTGGGTCGTGAGCTTATGATAATGGCGACTGCAAATTATCGCGTGGATAATAATGGTGCACCCAGTTTTATGCTCATAGTATCCTGCATCATTTTGTCGGATATACGACACATCAATCTATAAATGGTCCGATATATGTGCCAAAAACTCCTGTTGATCAGTATGTTTTAAAGTTTACACTAAAAACGCTGGCGTGTAAACTCAACGTAGGTTTAATAAACGATAATTTAATTGAACGATTATCTATAATTTGAAATCCGACATTTGACTCAGTGAGTTCAGCCCACCTTTCGGGAATCAGAACTAATGCAGGTACCCCAGAAAATTGATCTTCGATGTTTTCAGCCCACCTAACAAGATGGCTGTTACTGTAATTTATAGTTGCGCTAAATTTTTATTCTCTCGGACCTTTTGTGCAAGTAGCTTGGAACAAACATTGGTTATTATCTAATGCGAACGTTTCCTCCATCTCTTCGACCTTTCTGATCCGAAGAGATTCAATAACATGTCGTCTTACAAATCGACGAATATTTTTGTAAGCCAAGCTAACAGGAAATGTGCGTCTTGTTTTGAGAATCTTTTTAGACATTTCGGAAACCCAATGAATAATTGTACGAGAGCTTGCATTTTGTGTAGTAGAACTTATCTCCGCCCAAAGTAAATTCGAATTTTGGCCATCCAAACCATCTAATTTTGACTTTAGAATAGCTTAAGATTTTTTCTAAAAAGTGTTTGTTCGAGCTTACATACATATATTTGATAATTATTTTTATTTGTTTTTCCGTAAAACTTGGGTGCCAAGCGGGTAAGTTTGTGGTTCGAGTCGACGTAAGTGTTCAAAAACCAACGACAATCCTGGAGGACGCTATGTAGCGCAACATATTACACTACGTTGCGCATTAAGCTTAAATTCTACCTTCTACTTAAATTAAATTCTGCGTTATTTAAACAACCAACTTGAGTATTCATGTCACACGTAACTAAGATTATATTTGAAATTCTTTCTCTATGTGCTTAACAGCTCGGGTAAGAGAAAAAAGCGTCCTTGCTATCGTTTGTTCTGCAACCGTTGGGAGCATATGAAAATGCAACGAAATGGCAACTTCGCCTCAGTTTTCTGGCATTGCTTGCTTTTACCCGCTGCCCCCCCATTTGATACTGCGTAGTCGAGCCAATTTCAAGGCTTTTCATAAAACGTCTGTATCTCGGCAAGGTTCATATTACCATTCCCGGACTGACTAGCAAGAGCCCGCCGGTAGTCAGGCGAGGATTTTCTAGGATTATGGGTCTACAATGTATTATCGAATAATTTTACTGTTTGCGGTTGTGCCCGACGAGAATCTGTACGTTCCCTTTTTTGTTTAATTCTGTAATAGATACATTTATTAACTATACTCTCCCATAGTTCAGGTAGGCTTCGAGATACTCTCCACTTGTAGATCTTGCTTATTCTGTCCATGCCACATTTAGCGCTTAGGCAGTCGCCGTTCCGTTTTGCTATGAAATTGACACCCCTTTTATTTAAAACACGATAATTCTTCATTTTAACACTGCGGATTCTAGGCTAGAATCTGATCTTCGTTGACAGCCTCACCAATCCTAGTAGTTGTATCAATAAATTAGGCGATATAAGTGTCGAAGTGAATCTGAGAATCGTGAAAATTAGAGTAGCCTCCTCCAACGTTCGCTATTTATGAAAGAGCACAATTGTATTGAATTTCGTGTGTGTTATGCATCTGCGCGTTAGTGAATCCTGATCAACCATTGTTTGATAAGAATAGCCCATATTTGTCATCAATAAAACTGGTGATATCCGTATAATTATTTTTGGACCGAACAACGGTTATTTCTCGTTAGAAAAACAAATAAGGCTACATGAGTTGCATTGACATAGTCGCCTTTTATTTTGGCTTATTTTCCTATGTCGTCTCGGTGTATCCTTCCAATTTGGCATTGCATTAACTCTAGCCTTATTGATCTAGGTATATATATATATATATGTATATATATATATATATATTATCGAATACTCCCAATCATAGAAATATTCATTTTAAGGATGTCGTGTGTCCCTCTGATCATTTACTACATGAACTGTGACAATAGACACACGTTTCAAAGTGCGTTCTCAGAAAAGAGGCTGACGAAGCAGTCACCGTCGTGCTCATTTGCTTTCTCCAACGTAAATATAAGCCTTCATCGGAAATGCTCTTAATATATATATGTGGTTAATTTTATGAAATAAATTACCAGCTATAGTGTTTAAAAGTGCCTTTTGTTGACATGAAGGATGAATTTTGATGCTCTGTATTATGGATGCAGTGCTAATCAGTTACCGAACGTTTAGTTCTTGCTACATTTATGTTCGTGTCATCATCCGTTTTAACCAAACTACCAAATGCAGCATCAAATTAACTATTTGTATATAGGTTGGTTGTATTCTCCCATTGTGGACAAGTTTCATACTGTTTATACAACTGATCATCGTATCTTTGATTCCGTAAGAAATTTATATTGCTTCGAACCACCATCGTTTAGAGTGTATTTATCCATGTTTAATTTTTAAATTTTTACCTAAATTCTGTTTAATTTTGCAGGTTAACTCCTCATGCGAAGTCGTTGAAAAGCTTCAGCCAGTTGGAAAACAGTACATTGTGCCAGTAAGTCTTTCGGTGGTATTGCTAACTATGTGTTATGGGCATGATAAAAAAAGACTTATTATCACCACCACCAGTGCTATCAATGATCGTTTTATTGTATTACCTATATCCATGTACCGAAAGCTACAAAAAGTTAATGTTTGTGACCGCATAGAAATTGTACAGTCGGCATTACCAGTCCAGTACAACGTTATCGAGACTTAGTGGTGAGAGCCGCAATCTAATTTTGCTTTCCATATATATGTATTGCGATTTGATCCTCGCTAGACAGTTTGACGTCGTGTTATGATGAAGATCATAGGAAGTCGAAACACGTCACTATGTACAGCAGACGGTCGTTTTTCTCTGTTGTGTGACTGGTTAAATGTAGTGGGGTTGAAGTTCATATTAAGCTCGCAAACTTGATGTAAAAAGTAGTTTCACCAGTGTCATCATGATCAAAAGTTATCACCATTTTTAAGGTCTCCAGGTATTGCCTTTAAGATAGTTGCGAAGTGCGAAAACCTAAATCTAGGAAGCGCTGTAGATAAGAATATATTGCATTTCGATTCAGTTAAGTAGACAAGGTAGGTATGCTCATTGTGATTGTATTGGATGAAAAGTAATGCATTGATTGATAGAAAGCTTAAACGAACATTGTTTGCGCGAGCGTTGATAACATTTATTATAATCAAGGTTGTGAACTTCATATAAAATCCTGACCCATTAAGTACATACATTTGTCAGTATAATTCTTAGTTTATACTGACAAATGTATGTACTTAATGGGTCAGGTGTTTATATCAAGTTCGCAACCTTGATTATAATAAATGATAGAAAGCTTCGAAATTTCATATGCTTTGTTTTAATTTCCTTTTTTGCGTCTATAAAAAATAATATAAAGAAGAAATAATCGACAGAATTTGCACAGTGGTAATGCCCTTCATCCGTTACGACTCAAGTTCGAATCCCGGTCGAAGCTTAAAACATTCATCTTCACATTGATGTCAGTCGTAAGTCGATGCAGGGTTGTTTTCCTCCTAATGAACGCATACAATATCCTTTGACTATCAAAGAAACTTGTGGTAATATCGCTTACTTTGACAGAAAAAAATACGAAAATACCTTCTAGCATGATCAACGAGCATATTCTAGGTGAATGCTCTGCGTTAGCCAAGAGCAGTAGAACTGATGGTCTGCCAATGAGCCGATGACCCTCGTCAATATTGTTTTGGCAAGCCATCCTTACATGTTGTTCATCCCCACGGAGAATGAGTGACTCGGTGTTCTCCAATTGTCAACAAACATTATCATGCACAGCCATGCAAAAGCTAATGGTAAATAATGTGTTACTGCCATATAATCATAAGAAGCGAAACAAAAAGGAGCAAGAAAATTTTTTATGAATTAAATCAAAATTAATAGTTTAAACACCCAAATTATTAGTGCGATATATGAGAAAGAGAGAGCATCTAGTTACTATGAGTATATTTATCTAAATAACACGCAGAAGTGAGGTAAACTTATCCTCTAAATAACACCATCATGGACAAGTCAGCTTGCTGGCGAGGAAACATCAGCAATCCAGCTTGTCGGATTTCTCTGTATCACACCATAAACAAAACCAATCCTCGTAGCTAACTCTGCCCTATTAAGTGGAGAAAGTTACGAAGATGATACTACTAGAAATCTGCGATCAGATTGTCACCGTGATTGAATCGATTTCATATTGCGCATAGTTTCCAAACAAGAACTATGATGCGCACATGGATCTCATCCTGACAGACGAGTGGGTCTTATACTATCCAAGTTGGGTGTAGTTGACTTTAACTGTACCTGACATGTCAAAATCAGCCCACCTTGTTCCTTACGCCAATCTGGAGCTAGATGAGAGAACAGCTCTATTGGGCAATTGAATTGAAGGCATACGCAAAACGTTACCGGGCCAATGTAATTGATAGAGCCTTGCTTGTTTTTCTAACGACGATTATTTTTGTCCGATCCAAAAATACGTCTACGGATGCCAGTGTTGGTTATTCGTAGTTGGTAACCTACACGTTCTATGCTTTTCAAACAATGATAGTCGAATGCCTGTAAGCATCTTAAACCACCAACTCTGTGGGGCCATAATAATTGAAACTAGCAATGGCCGCATACTGTATGAACGATATGCGTGATAAAAATGTTCGCTTAATTTGTTGTGTTTTGCAGGGTCGATAAGCTAAATATTGCTACTGAAACTCAGTCTCAAGTGTTGAAGGTACTATGCAAATCTAAGAAGTTATCAATATTCTCGCCTTCTCGTCGGTTGGTGCCTGCTCGGCCTATCTGTTCTGGCGATAGAAGTATTTCAACGCCGTGGTCACATTCACTAGTTCGTGGGCGACTGGTGATGCTTTCCTTTGTACTGAAGCAAAACAGTCGCCAAATTAGGCATGGTAGAATTCCAGTATCCTTTTCTGGTTCTCCTTTGCAGCAATTTCTGGACAGTACGCGATGTGTTCCCAATAAGGACGAAACCGGTTTACTGGGTGAATTTCCTACGCTTCACTATACAATACTTAGTTTATACTGACAAATGTGTGATCATAATTGGTCAGGTTTTTATATCAAGTTCGCAACCTTGATTAAGAGTCATGTCCAATTTTTGTTTTATGATATCAGAAAAGCTCTGAGCCATAAATAATGTGTCTCGTTCTAGTTTTGTTTACCGGAACAGGATTCCTCTCAATATATGATTGATTCGTCCAGTCTTGTTGCCTTTTTGCTCTCAAGCTTTGTAGTTGATGTCTTACTTGACTGGCAATGAATACCTTGCCGGATCTAGTGAGATGAATATTTATGGTAGTATCACCTTGAATTTCATAGTGTAGTTGGGACAACTGCGCTGTTTAGTCGTGTATATGAAGCGATAAGTTGAAAACCGCAAGGGGGCTATACTGCCGAAGTCTCCTTGCCTTAAAAATGACTTGGTTATGTGTTTATGACGTGATACAGTGAAAACCGCAAGGAAGCTGTATTTCCGATGTCTCCTCGCCTTAAAGATGACTTGGTCATATGTTTATGACATGATACAGGGAAAACCGCAAATAAGATGCATTGTCAATTTTGCTTTTCCTTAAATATGACGGCTATGGTGCTGTGCGGAGGTTTATTTTGCCTCACTTCTGTGTGCTATCTAGGTGATATATGAATAGATCTTTCCCCTCATATATCTCCCCCCCCTAATAATTTGTGTGCCTAAATTATTATTTTTATGATTATCATTGCTTTTTAAATTTTTGGTTGTTATTTTTATGATTATGTGGCAGTACAAAATTTGGTACTAATGCCTTTGTATTGTTGTGCATGATGATGATGACCTGGCCATAATTATTTGTGAAGACGTGTAGGCTTCCATGTTTCCGTCTGTGAGTATGAACATCCGAATTGGATTTCCCCTTCATAAATTACCCTCCGTTAACACTATTTTGTTTTAAATTATTATTTTTTATTGCCTTCTTTGTTTCAGTTATTTTGATTAGATATTTTTCTTTCACCCCTGCTTTTTAACATAATTATACGGAAGTGAGGCATCAGTTCTTAAAGGCTATTGTAATTCTATCTGTTAATGATGAACATGAAGTTGATGACCGGAGTGTTGATACTTAGGAACTTGGTTCTCGAAGTTGTAACATTGTATGTGTCAACTCAACCATTATGTTATTGAAAGGAATAACTTTCTTGAAATCTTTAAGGTTTGGCCCCTGGCTTTGAGCGGCTTTCGTAAATCCTACTTATTTCCGGTGATTTCAGAGCCAAAAACTATCAAGACTACGTATGAATCGCAGCTGTAGAAAGACGGATCCAGGCTGAAGATAGCTGGCCAACGTTCCCTTACACTTGTTGTAGAAAACTGAATTTACAGAATCGCAAGCAGTATCTTGCCATTAGGCATAGTATAGTGACCTATGCATATCGGGCAGTAAAATGCCACTGGTCTCAGACGGACCCAGCGATGATTGCCTTCTGTCCAGGTCGAACGATAATACCATTGGTTTCCTGCATGTCCAATTAATGAATCTGACCAGTTTGATAGCTGCCAAATTCCGAAAAAAATATCCACTCCATGTGGTCCATCCGAAAATACGCGCACAAAAATGAAAGAAGACTCCATGAATGTCGATACTTCTTTTGGACCACGTGTAACTTTAATCAATCGTATACTAATTTGCATCTAGAGCACTATAAAGAAAATGTTTAGCAAATTGTCGGCTTTTTTCCGAGGAAAAAAGTTTGGCATCTCTGCCAACACAAAAGTTCTGCAACACGCGGCATCTGCTACTAAACTAAGAAGATATCGCATTATTGCTTTTTATCTTCCAGAGGTGTTTGCCGTCTGCCACAGGAACAATGATTTGTATGTTCAGACTCTACGTATAAGCAGTAGTGCTCATTCTGGCAAGATGGCATAGACGTGGCTCGTCACGCATATGACGTGATCTGAGATAGATATTGATGCTTATTTTTATGAAGACGAATTTCCGGCACATGATTTGACTGAAAATCTGCCGGATTGGGTTTCTAAGTTGTTAAAGTTCTTTAAAAGAGATTCAGAGTGGTCTGCAAAAGTTCATTGCAACAATCTGGACGGAGGAATCTGCCTCAAATAATTGGAAGAGTGCTGTTTTTACAGCGCATCATCGAAAGAGGCTGGTCCTGGAACTGGATGATGAAGAGACTGGTGATTATGATGAAAAGGAGAAATAATTTTAGCGCAAGTTCTTTAAAAGAGATTCAGAGTGGTCTGCAAATGTTCATTGCAACAATCTGGACGGAGGAATCTGCCTCAAATAATTGGAAGAGTGCTGTTTTTACAGCGCATCATCGAAAGAGGCTGGTCCTGGAACTGGATGATGAAGAGACTGGTGATTATGATGAAAAGGAGAAATAATTTTAGCGCAAGAGCTATGGAATCGAAAAGAAGCAATCCTTTTATGTGTATTCGAGTGATATTAAATAATCTACAAGGCAGACAAGAACAGATTAAAGTGTTGCTGAGATTATTTTTTGAAGAATATTTTACATCAAAAGTTAAAATTTATGATTTTTTTGTTCCGCTACCGTGAAGCTCAGGTTTGGGATCTTAGAAAGTCTACATAAGATACCCTTCATGGTTAATCAAACAAATTCAATATTGTGGAATATATCATGGTTGCATTAGTATTGAAAATATGAAAATTACAGATTAAGATTCGTATTAAGTCTGTTTGACTGAAAGTCTACTGGAGGCGTTTTGCTTGTTCGTTTTTTCTATGTAGTCGAAGATTGGGATGTTCAACTGTATACTTTGTGACTGCATTCTGCCAATTAGTGAAGAAGAGAAACATACTTGCAGTACTCAGCACCACCATAACCTTGAGAGAATCGAGAAAGCGAAGCAACTTTTACAACAGTCAAACATGCGTGCACCGGTAAAAGTTGATGCGAATTATGAATTTAGCCGCGATGACGCTGATTGTACGATGCCAGAGGATTCGGCCGCCTCAGAGGAAACTGCTGTTTCAGAAGATAGTGTCATTCCTAGCGATGCTGTCGTTGCCAATAGCGATGACAACGGAGATGCTTGTATAGAATAGTTCAGGTAGTTAAATAGTAATCTAGCCTTCAAATAAATACATATAGTAATTTATCTAACATGTGCACGTTCGCTTATTCCGAAAACTGAATCTATTATTACAAAGTTCAGGAAATCATGATGAACTCTGATTGTGGTTGGGACAAAAGGAGAGATTGTACATTTCTGTCGTGACCTGAATATATTCAATTTATCGGGAGCGTAACCGCTTCACATCTTATTCGCCGTAATCATGGAACACTGATAAAAATTTATGTAGAATGCAACGATAAGCAGTCTATTGGAGAAGCCTGGCGAATCGTGGTTGACAACTATGAATTTTATGCATATTTTGACTCAATAAATAAAATAACATTTTTAGTTATTGATCATCGGATCATGATTTTATATTTTTTAAATTAAAATGTTTCTAGTTGCAAGAAAGCGATTGTTCGATTTAGTCGCAGCTGTTGGATTTTGCATCCACTTCCCTGCTGTAGCTGACTAAGCGATAATTTGGTTTTAATTGACACATGCCATGGTATCTCTTGTTCGTGATGACTTTGGTATATCTTTGTGGTTCTATTTGGACTAATTTGTTAGGTACACATTATCTGATGCTTTATTGCGTATAAGGTGTGGTCTTTAAATGATGTAATGATTAACACGAAAAATGAAATAATTGATGTCGATCGAGATCAGAGTATAAATCTTTGCTGACTCGTTAGTGAGTTGGCTTCACTGTCACATTTTTAAACATTTTATTTGAGATTAACTATATCGTTGCTTTAATCCATATATTTATAAAAGATTATACGCCCATTCGTTCCACATTTCTTCATAAAATATATCGTGCTTTTTAAATAAAATCCGGCTCCTGCGACCTAACCACATGTAAACTCCAAAATCATGTGTACTCGATATCATAGCTTTTGTTCATCCAACTGGTTTTGTTAACTTAATGTAAAGCCGTACTGTGTGGTTTCTGTATTTCATGTATACGTTATCTCACAAGTATCGCAAGTGTTGTTCAGTAATGACAGATTGGGGATGGTTAGTTGGAACTTTGGGTCTAAATGGATGCCATATGAGCTCCACCTAAAGGAAACATTGACTAACCAAGTTACATTAGTTAGTATATAACTGAAAATTGTGTGTAGTGTAGTGTGCGGCAGGATAGCTCAGTGGTTAGAGCACCAGATTCCGAAGCAGACGTGCTCAGGTTCGTATCCTGTCCGCGGCAAATTCTGGCCAGTACATGATGAGTTCCCAATAAGGACGAAACCGGTCTACTGGATGAATTGCCTTTTCTACACTATACAATTCGTAGTTTATACTGACATATGTAAGTAATTAATGGGTCAGGTGTTTATATCAAGACCGCAACCTTGATTATAATAATCGACATACCTTGTCTGCTTAGATTCTTTGCAAAATAGGTGTGAACAATTGTTATTCTTGACATTGATATTTTTTGATTTTTTTATTTTTACTTTATCTGTTTTAGTGCGTCTGAATGAATCGCCACTACTGAACCAAATGTGTTTTCAATTCGAATTTGGAGTTTTCTCCTGTTGTATCTTCTCACATGGAAAATTAGATCAAGTTTGGACTAATTCATACATGATTTATTTGGTTTTATTATATTGCTTATTTATGTGTTAGGAATTTTCCAATCGTGCTGCAGTTGTAGATTGGTGTGCATGTATCATGTTTGACAAATAGTTTTCGTTTGAAAAAGGCTTAGCCGGCTTGTTAGTTATTAATTTAACGCGCTGTTGAAGACCGGCGGAAGGACTTGTGGGTTTTCGAATTCGCCCAGTCATTTTTAATTAGCCTCCCGGTATTTTGTCTACGTGGAAATTTCCATTCGCTTTAATAGTTCCACTAGCTAGCGATTCAGATTTTCGTTAGTGCGGGCACCTTATTGATTTCAAGTGTGACATTTGGTGTGTCGAACACAGTTGTTTTCTGTTTTCATTATCAGAATTCGCTGGCTTAGCGTGGTGAACGTATCCGCTACACAATGTGATTTTTGCATTTTAAAAATTTGTTATGCATTTGTCTTAAATATCCATATTAATAAGCAAACTAATTGAAATAATTGTTATCAATTAAATTTTGACTAATTTTATAAGCGTTTAACAACTTAAAATTAGACAAATTTTATAAGAAAAGCTTTATTTTTTCCTTTGTAATTGTCACCAGTATTTAGATGTTTTGCGTTCACGTCGAATGGTGTATTGCACTAATCGATTTTGTGTACGAACAATAGAATTTTACACCAGTGCCACATTTAAATCTCCTTTTAGCTTCAGCCGCCATTGTTGCACAAAGGAAAGACATCTGATGGTAATCTAACTTGGATGTGCCTGTATGTAATCACTGTCGAAATGACCATTTCTTGGTTTAATGGCCCACTGGTTCTAGGCACGGAGCCAGGCCGGGTTATAGTCAACATTGAAAGGTGACACACGACAGATCAAGAGAATTTGCGTAGGACTTTCTGCTTTAATGTTATCAGATTTACTTTATAATAAACAAAATTTGTCACACTCTGACCTAGCACATGGCTGGGATATATCTAGGCATGAGCCTTATGTATTTTGATTACATAGAAATGAATGGCGTTCACTAGATGCTTGACGTTGTGAAAGTTTATAAATGAACATGCATGCATCCGAAGACATGTGACGTATTTCAGTGCGATCTAGGTCCATACTTCGCGGAAAGTGACTCCTTGACAAAGATAGCTGGGAAAAATGGTGTAGTTGTGTGATCCATTCATAGTTTGGACTGGATCCACAAAAACTGACTCGCATATAAATATAACTTGGCTAATTTAAAATTATGGATCAAATTAGATCTGTTTAAAACTTCATATCGGTATGGCTTTAAGCCTGTTGCAATATTGATAACTTATCTTGATATATGGCTGTTTTGTAATCCACTCATAGTTTGGATTGTAAGTCTATTGGCCTTAATCTATCAGGGCTTTACAATTTAATAGTTGGTTCTTAGGCAGTAGGGTAGCTTTTGTTCCACCAAAACTGACACGAAGATAAATATATTGGTGAATTCGCAATTAAGTATCAAAGTAGATTTGTTTCACTCTACTTATTAATGTGGCTTCAAGTATTCTATACTAATTGCTTTTAGTATGATTCATTGCAAGAAGAAAAAAGTGCGAAACAGGCCTGTTCAATATTCATCACAGCAATACAACAACGTCTTATAACTGATGCTTTACTGTCACATAACCATGAGAATGAATCATATTATTAATATTAATAATGACTGCCAGCCGTTTCAAACAAGTGGCTAAGAGAAAAACGTTTTAGTTGGAGGTGTGTGTGGCCTTGGTGGAGAGACCTGTCTTAATAATGCAGAAATGCGGTCACTCAGATCTCCAACCATCACAATCTAGGTGCAAGCAACTTTGAAGCAGGGCGACATTGGCAATAGAGCTTTATTGTGTTATTCATTGTATCGATTCATTATAATGAATAAACTGCGCTGTTGACTGCCAACGTTAGATAAGAAGTATGACAGTTAGAAATCTTCATCAACAACGCAATTGAATTCGATCCGATGCTTTACCGCGCAGGCTTTCCGTCTAGGAACTTATTCGCATGTATAACGCATTATGGTAAACCAACGGGACCTATGAAATCAAATTTGAGTGGTGTTGACTTAAACTCTCTGACGTGTAGACTTTTTTCCACCTGGTTTCTAACGACAACCTGATCAATGGTGAGAGATTAATGGGCAATCGAATTGAAAACGTCCATAAGACCTGATAGAGCGAAGTGCATTTTATGGATAATTATCTGTTAGTATAACTAGGAGCGCTTGTTGTTCAATCTCGAAGTTTATGAATACCAGCGTTACTTGTTGTTGATTACCAATGTGGACTGTAAAGAACCTGGTTTAACTAGCCTATCAAATAGCGCGACATACAACTGCATTGTCAACACGACATTTAAGGCCGCGTGAGATATTTGCGTTTATCGCTAACTAGTGAAATTTGGCGAAGCTAATCTAACATTCGCGATTCTCATATTTACCTCGCCACTCCTATTGCCTGGGCTGTTGATACAACTATGAAGATGAATAAATCTGTCAACCACACCCAGATTTTCACTTTGAAGCTTCAGAGTGGAAGTGTGTGAGTGAGAATCCATTAGTGGTACCTCACATTTGGGGATGCTAATTTCTTAACGACAGCTGAAACAACGACTGCTAATGTATTCAAGGTCTCCTTTGCAGAATCTAGGGTGTTGGATAATGATATACTACAGTCTTATTTAAGTTTGACTAATTTTCCTGCTGAGCGAACTTTGATGCATTCGACATATGTATGAGTAAAAATGGGGAAAGTGAGCAGCCTCATCGGACGCCTCTGCTAGTAAAAAACGTGTGCTATTATTCATTCTAGACCTTAAGAAGATCAAGTGTTCGTGTGAAGAACTTGTATAATACTTACAAAATTAGCGCGAATACTACTTTTTAGAGCAGAATAAAACGCTACAATCCGCCGAGTCAAATGCAACATTGGACAGCCGGATGAAAATTGACGAGCAGACAAGGCTTATCAGTTCGCTTTCGTTTGCGACAAAATTGTTCTACCTAGATAAGTAACGGTGTATCCTACTAGTTGAAGATGTTACTAATAAAGTCGCTCGCCATCACTGTACATTGCAATATGTGTGATGGTTTGTGTCTATAACTGGCAGTTAATGTCGGCGTTAAATCACCGTCACAGTTTCTTTTATCAAGCAGGTGTATGTGGAGGTTAATCTAATAATCTCGACGCCTTAAAGTAAACGGGCCATTGAGTGTTCATATACAACCTGCACAAGATTATGGGTTTTATTGTTAAGTGGCAGTGAAACATCCGGGTTCCATGCATGTGCAAATGTTGTGTAGTAGTGCTTGTTAGTAAAGCATGACTACGCTCAGTTGGTAAGGGCTTAAAGTACGCCTTCATCTCCTATTCTGCGTCTTGTTTCTTTTGAATATATCGAGAACGCTCTTTAATTATAGGTATATGGTAGATGATCAAATCACTAGGCCCAATGCTGGATTGTCAAATATCGCTAATTGTTCAAGTAAACTACTGTTCAGCAAACCTAGGCTATATTTTATCATCAGCGTTTTTAATGTGCAACAAAGAACTCTGGTACGTACGCTGGATAAATTTTAATTTGAAATATGTTTTTATTCGAAAATAGTATCAGGAATCCTACAATACGAGTATGACGGAACAGAGTACATCTACACTATTTGCGCGTTATTAGCCGCGAACATCCCGTACCACGGAATTTTCTCAAGCCGGACGATGGAGAATCGGCATGCTCTTTAGATCACGAGCCGAAGCTTGTTTGCATTATGGATCTCTGCAAACAGCTGAATGTGTAGCACACTTTGAGACGTCTACTAAAGTCAACGGCACAAACCTTAGTCAATGTTGCCCTTTCAGCAAGGACACTTTCTACTCTGACTCAAGTTCTATACTAAGCTGAAAACACAGTTCATATATTGTCTTTGATTTGAGTTGAATGAATCTCCAAGTTAAGTTACTAGGCCGCGCAAAAATTCATCCTTGTGGCAAATAAACGTTAAACTCAGTGCGCGATAATTTTGGCGAACGACTTGTGAATTCCAACACCGAGCGTTGATTTTTTTAAAGTAGCAAAAACTTCAGACGCAGTTTGAGTTTGTACGCCATTATGCTCGGAATATTTTTCAAAATTTTAAATTGAGTGAAACGCAGTTTGGGAAGTGGCTGTACTTATGCTGTTCCGATATTCAATTAATCTGTAGTTGTCAAATATACCAACGGAAATATGGTCTCAGAATGGGTTTCTTCCTGGCTCCCATCATGGCCCATATGCTCATGTGCATATTGGGATGAACTACCCGTGATTTATTGAGTAAAGTGAAATTATACAACCGTTATGTTGATGACAATTTTTTGGTCTATAATAGCCGTATGTCGGAGAACTAATCAATAAATTCAATGAATGGAATCCGGGTATTAGATATAACGTTGAAAACGAGGAGAATGGTACTCTAGCCTTTCTTGATGTGTTGCTCAAATGTAAAAACGGATGGCACACTGCAATATTTGCTACTGCCTATTGAAATTAAAACAGAGCTTCGTTATGACACTGTTTAAATGGGGTTTTACGCATTTAACAATAATTGATTTCGCGGGTGGTGGTAACAATTATTTAAATCAAATTGCGAGCTTGAAGTAAACACCAATCCCATTGTATTTAACCAGTCGTCGAACAACACAACAATACTACCGCCAGCCGCAACGCACTGACACGTTTCGACCTTCCATGCAGTCATCATCAGAGTACGACGGCAAACTGACTATCGAGGATCAAACCGCATTGAATATATATGGAAATCAAATTTAGATATGCGGCTCTCCCTCTAGCAGTCTTGCATACATTGAACTTGACTGGAAATGTCGGCTGCACAATTTCTATGCAGTCACGAACATTAACTTTTTGCAGCTTTCGCCACATATACATATATAGACAATACAATTTAACAATAATTGATTGCGCGGGTGGTGGTAACAATGCTTTAAATCAAGTTTGCGAGCTTGAAGTAAACACCAACCCCATTGTATTTAACCAGTCTTCGAACAACATAACAAAACTACCGCCAGCCGCAACGCACTGACGCGTTTCGACCTTCCATGATCATCATCAGAGTACGACGGCAAACTGACTATCGAGGATCAAACCGCATTGAATATATATGGAAATCAAATTTAGATATACGGCTCTCACCTCTAGCAGTCTCGCATACATTGAACTTGACTGGAAATGTCGGCTGCACAATTTCTATGCAGTCACGAACATTAACTGTTTGCAGCTTTCGCCACATATACATATATAGGCAATACAATTTAACAATAATTGATTGCGCGGGTGGTGGTAACAATTCTTTAAATCAAGTTTGCGAGCTTGAAGTAAACACCAATCCCATTGTATTTAACCAGTCATCGAACAACATAAAAAATTCACCGCCAGAAGCAACGAACTGGTTAAATACAATGGGATTGGTGTTTACTTCAAGCTCGCAAACTTGATTTAAAGAATTGTTACCACCACCCGCGCAAACAATTATTGTTAAATTGTATTGCCTATATATGTATATGTGGCGAAAGCTACAAACAGTTTATGTTCGTGACTGCATAGAAATTGTGCAGCCGACAT
The DNA here is from genome assembly GCA_029291075.1 of Eudiplozoon nipponicum. Lineage (NCBI taxonomy): Eukaryota > Metazoa > Platyhelminthes > Monogenea > Mazocraeidea > Diplozoidae > Eudiplozoon > Eudiplozoon nipponicum. The sequence continues at coordinate 78,195 of JAQBSW010002066.1, read as the reverse complement.
TTCCAGTCAAGTTCAATGTATGCGAGACTGCTAGAGGTGAGAGCCGCATATCTAAATTTGATTTCCATGTATATTCAATGCGGTTTGATCCTCGATAGTCAGTTTGCCGTCGTACTCTGATGATGATCAAGGAAGGTCGAAACGCGTCAGTGCGTTGCGGATGGCGGTAGTTATGTTATGTTGTTCGACAACTGGTTAAATACAATGGGATTGGTGTTTACTTCAAGCTCGCAAACTTGATTTAAAGAATTGTTACCACCACCCGCGCAATCAATTATTGTTTAAATTGTATTGCCTATATATGTATATGTGGCGAATGCTGCAAACCGTTAATGTTCGTGACTGCATAGAAATTGTGCAGCCGACATTTTCAGTCAAGTTCAATGTATGCAAGACTGCTAGAGGTGAGAGCCGCATATCTAAATTTGATTTCCATATATATTCAATGCGGTTTGATCCTCGATAGTCAGTTTTACACATTTGTTCGCGAGACTGCAGTCTGAGTTTGATTATGTTAGTAACACTTATCATTAACAGTTACACAGCACATTTTATACTGATATAATAAAATCCGCTGTGTATGTTTGCACTGTTGATAGGATACCTATTTACACTCACAATATAAAGGTGAAGAGGCAATGATGTGCATAAGAGATAGATTGCGTTCGGAGTTGGCTATTACATTTTTTGCTTCTCAAGAATTTTATAAATTTGATTGCGGAGTGCTAGCTTCATATTTTCTATTTTTGCGTTTTGCGTACGCGGGTAGTAGCTTTGCACCGACAGTTGCACGATGATCCGATTGATCACAATTTCAATTTCCGTTTTGTCTTCGATCGGGCTGATTTTGTATTCGTCCCAATGGAAATGCGGTTCTATCACATCTTTGTTTACTGACAACGTTTCGGAACGGAAATCCCCGTTCCATCTTCAAGCCCATTTGTCACATATATACATAGCACAATACTCACAATAGCAGATTTAATCAAATGTGGTAACCTCGTTCCGAAACCTTTCTATTTATATTTTTTGGCTTCTGACATGGTTATTATAACATCTACCAACAAACTTCTTCTAACTAGTGTGAAAGGTAAGGTTCCACTGCAGTCTGCATTTAACGTTATCTCTAATTGTAATTGTTTCTGTGAACAAACACATAGGTAGATGAAATAGACTTAAACGAACATTGTGCTGGCGGTGAAAACAATTAAGTTTAATCAAGGTTGCGATCTTGATATAAAAACCTGAATAATTATGCACACCCATCTATCATTATAAACTAAGTACTTTGTAGTTTGTAAAAGGCAATTCATCCAATAGATCGGTTTCATCCTTATTGGAAACGCTTTATGTACTGCTCTGAATTTGCTGCGGACAGGGCTCGAATCTGGACACGTCTGCTGCGGAATCTGGTGCTTTAACCACTGAGTTTGTATGTAAATGAAAATTGTGTGTAGTGTGCAGCAGGGTGGTTCAGATGTTTAGGCACCAGATTCCGAAACAGACTTGCCTAGGTTCGAGCCCTGTTCGCGGCAACTTCTGGACAGTACGTGATGAGTTCCCAATACGGACGTACTCGATCTTCTGAATGAATTGCCTCTTCCAAACTAAACAATACTTAGTTTCTACTGAAAAACGTGTGTACATAATGGGTCAGGTGCTTATATCAACGTCGCAAACTTGATTAAACGTAATCGACGAAATAGAATATTGAGTTAAAGCTTGTCGCTGCACATAACCTGGTTGTTGAAGAATACAAATTACGGCATACCAACAACGTGCATTTAAAATTTAACAAAAGGTAGGCAATTGCAGCAGAAGATTGAATTTACGCTTGTCCTAACATATACCAACCTGATTGATGCAAAATAAGGTTGCATTTGCACGTACTCCTATAACTTAACATGTCATTTTCTGTACAAATTGCGACATGTTAATAAAGCGCTTTTTATTTTAAAAAGGCTAGTGTGTTGGTATGCTTCCCTGTTCGAAAGTTTTTTCAATTTATTGACGTTGTCCAGAACAGTGCAAGCAAAAATAATTTAGTCGTGCACTGCTACGCGAGGCGCGGAGACGGCGTGAGATAATCAAAGCAAATAACCTGCATAAGATAGGAGTTAACTTTATGCAACGATAGTTATCACAATTTAAGATTAATTTCTTTAAGGAAAGGAATAGTGGTTAACTTGTCCAATGTAATCTGCCCGGCTTCCAAATTTTTAAAAGTACTATAGATTAGTCAGAGACCAAAAAATTATGTCATCACTACCGTTAAATAAAATCGGAATTGGATTGTCGAGCCAAAAGCTTTGCGAAGTTTAAGAGAAAAGCTTGCATTGCTTATTTCTTACTTAGATGATTGATCGAAATAAAAGTTCAACATCATTGGTACAGGCATATTCTCGTGAATCGCAATAGATATAGGTGTCCAAGAAAATTTATCTTCGAAGTGTTCAGCCCACCAAGGAAGAATACACAATTCATCAGTTATAAGATTTTTCTTGAGATACGCAAAACCTTTATCACCCAATATTATTTTTTTAAATACAATTAAAATTACACAGTAGCGCTTTCGCTCCACTTTGTCAACTGATTTGACTGGAGGTATGAACAAAAAAAACAAAAAATTTAAATACTGTTTGTTGGGGAGAACTAATATATTTGAAAGTATGTATTAGGTGTTGCGAACCTAGTAACATATTAGTTCAGATGTGACCAGAAGGATAAACCAAAGACAGCATGAACAGGAAGTTTAATCTCATGCACATTCGTTTCCTGCTTACTGGTGACTCATCAGTAGGAGCCGGTATTACGGCCTTTAACCACTATCTTCGCAACAAACAGTATTTAATCGTTATACATTGATTTGAATGATGTCATGCTTACCGCGAAATGTGATAACTGATATCGATCAAGGCCAGAGTGTATGGATTTACTGAAGTAGCTGGTGTTCAGAAACAGTTGTAATTCTCAATTTCGGTGAACTATAGTATACATTGATATCCATCATGTTAGTACCTTTAGTATCCTTTATAGACTCGGTATATTTATTATATAGAATGAGATCGCGTTGAAGTCGCATTGTCGAGACTTTATATAATGTTAGCTTCACTACTGCAGGTTTACACATTCGTCTTGGAGATTGTATCGTCCTATTATCCCACATTTCTTACCCAAATATATAGTGGTTAAAGGGCGTAAAACCGGCTCCTACTGATGAGTCGCCAGTAAGCACGAAACAAATGTGCATGAGATTATACTTTCCGTTCATGCTGCCTTTGGTTTATCCTTCTGGTCACAACTGAACTAATTTGTTACTAGGTTCGCAAAACCTAATACATACTTGCATATATATATATATATATATATATATATATATATATATATATATATATATATATATATATATATATTAGCTGTCGGCAACAAACAGTATTTAACTGTAATTTGGACACACTTTGCTTATATTATTTATATTTGAATAAAAATCTATGTTCTATAAACCTAGATATTTATGTGTTTTGCACATATTTATACAAGGTTTAGGCTGAAATATATATAAAGTCACCTTGTTGCTTATATTTATTTGTACAGATGCATAATTGTATATGAGTTGTACATGTATACATGTGCATTTGAAAAACCTATATAAGGTGTGCTAAAGATATAATACATGTAGATATATGTAGAATGATTTATTATTATTATTATATATATATATCGACATATATTTATATACAATTAATTCTATAATTTGGTTAACTTCAAAACGTGCATAATATTAGTTATTGTAGAACATTTATATAGGTTACCTATAGTTTGTCATTATTATCTCTTCCTTTCTCTCATTATTTAGTCATAACCTAAGCGTCGCTCTAGCCTTCACTTTCTTTATGTCGAGTAACTTGCCGTGTTTGGTTTATCCTTGGGGGCATATTTGATCTAACAGTTACTATGTACACAATGCATGAAACGCAATTGCTTATATATTAGTTCTCCGCCAAAAGTATCTGACAATCAAGGTAGTTGGCTATTTTTATTTTTGAATTTTAACTTTAATTACCATGACATCGCAACATTACAGTTATACCACACATGTTCGATACTTTCTCTCTCTCTCCTTAAATTAACATTCTGCACGCTAGATGAAATTATGTATACCTGTAAATTGAAATGGTGCAATTTTAATTAGGCAAGGATTGGGTCTGCAATTTGCAGGATATATATATATATATATATATATATATATATATATATATATATATATATATATATATAATTGTTGAGTAGGTGTTTTCATGTGCTCCATGCATATGCATATATAGAGTTTAGTTACTGAGACCAATTCTTTGTTTAAAACCATTAGTGAGTCAAAAATTAAAAATATAAATAGAACTGTTTCGGAACGAGGTACTACATTAGCCTAAATCTGTTAATGTGAGCATTTTCCTGTGTGTAAGTGTGTGATTAGATGCCTGATGATGATATTGGAAACTTCAAATCAAAATGTTGCCAGTCAACGAAGATTAGATCGTACCTCATTATCAGTTGTTAGAATGACGATGTTGAAGCCTTCAGAGGTTGAATCAGCACCCATCCACAACGAAGATAAAAAAACGAAGTTTAGTAAATTTGAACGAATAGACAGATTAAAAATTTTGATTCCTTTAGTTAATATGTAGAAAAGTAGCCAACGTTTTCCATATATAAATATTAAGGCAACAATTGTTGATTTTATGCATTTCAAAAAAAATTATTATTTTTTTATAAAAATAGAATGTCAAATTGTAAATGTGTGAATAAAATGTTATTATGACTATTTATAAAATATTATTAGTAGCATCAGTAGTAGCATTAATAGTAGTGGTAGTTGCAGTTTCAGTAGCCGTATTACTATTAATATTACTAGTACAAGTATCACTAGTATAAGTAGCAGTAGCAACAGTAGTAGTAGTAGTAGTAGTAGTAGTAGTACAGTAGTAGTAGTAGTAGTAGTAGTAGTAGTAGTAGTAACAGTAGTGACAGTAGTAGTAGTAGTAGTAGCAGTAGTAGTAGTAGTAGTAGTAGTAGTAGTAGTAGTAGTAGTAGTAGTAGTAGAAGTAGTAGTATTTTTAGTAGTAGTAGTAGTAGTAGTATTAGTTGGCGTAGTAGTAGTAGTAGTAGTAGTAATACTTTTTTTTTTTTTTTTTTTTTTTTTTTTTTTTTTTTTTTTTTTTTTTTTTTTTTTTTTTTTTTTTTTTTTTTCTTTTTTTTTTTTTTTTTTTTTTTTTTTTATATATATATATATAATTGTTGAGTAGGTGTTTTCATGTGCTCCATGCATATGCATAAATAGAGTTTAGTTACTGAGACCAATTCTTTGTTTAAAACCATTACGGATTCGCAAGATTTAAAAAAATATAAATAGAACTGTTTCGGAACGAGGTTACCGCAAATGTGCCAGTTAACGAAGATGATGTCGTACCTAATCTATAGTGTGTAGTATAAACGATGTTGAAGCCTTCGGAAGAAAGGGAAAAATCCGCAACCAGCCCCTAAGAAGACTAACTCGATGCGTACTTGGAAAAGGATATCAATCGGATCTTTGCGAAACTGAAACTGCGAAGCGCGTTCTTTTCATTTTTAAGGTGAATATTTTCTTTTAATTATTACAGTTAACAAGTAATTGTTCGGTATGCAAATATTTTTTTCATACCAAGATTACACCACCAAAGAAGTTACTTTTTACCCAGAATTTTCAGCATGTGCATGAATATATTGGTCATGATCGAATCCAAAGCAGAACAGGCTCCGAAGCCATTCAATTGACGGTAACAAACATGACAACATGACATTTTGCAAGTATCTATTAGGTGTTGCGAACCTAGTGACAAATTAGTTCAGTTGCGACCAGAAGGATAAACCAAAGGCAGCATGAACGGAAAGTATAATCTCATGCACATTCGTTTCGTGCTTACTGGCGACGCCCTTTAACCACTATATATTTGGTCAAAGAATGTGGAATAATAGGACGATACATGACATTTTTTTGTTAAGTACACATTTGTTCATTATTATGAATTAAAATATTGTTACTTGACAATCTTAGTTTTTACTTCATTCACAACTAGTTACTGACCTCCACACTATTAATAGAGAAAAAACGAGAATATATTGAGAAAAATTCAATAAAGCATTTACTTAACCTACCAAGAAAATACGTGAATATCGTTAATTATAAAATTTTCAGCATAATTTGATTTTTAATAAAAAATTCAATTTTTAAAAGTCAATCGCAAAGTTTTTAATCGATGCGTATATAAACACTTGGCGAATATTCAAATGTAAGTCTCGTAATGTTCGGATGCAATTTAAATGGATGGGAAAATTTGAAAAAAGATTCATTGTATGAAGTACTATTTTCCAAGAACACCATAAATGCTGACAAATAATTCTAAGTTGATTAGCATGTTAATAACAAAAATGAATATTGGTCGAATAGGAATTGTGCAACAGAATCTAAGTTAGAAAGCTTGCAATTGTGCGTTTCAGTTGTTAATTTATGCTAAAATCTTGGTTTTATCTATGCGGAGCACATATGATTATAATTTCTTAAGGTTGCACAAACAGATCATGAAATCTGGGAGAATAGTAGGAATAGAGGAAATCTTAGTAATTTATGTGCATCGCCCGCAATTTAGACTTAATGCTCACATTCTATTTTTATGTACTACTATATATAACACGTGTATTTCAGCTGCCATTAAGTTTACGTTTTAATGCCACTTCAACCTTCTACTCCGCTGTGAGGGAAACTGCGTTCGTTTAGATTCTTTTAATCCTGCTTGCGAGCCTGATATAAACTGCAATCCTATGGTATTTAAACATTCTAAAGTATAACAAAACTACCGTCGGTTAATTAGATAGTCTTCTTTTTTGTCCTACCAAATAAAATAACAGAAATGAGTTGGCTATTTATGAAGTGCTGTAGATAAACAATTTGCAAGCGTGTTTCGGCATTAAGCCTGAATCGGAGGCGATCTAATTAATTAAACATAAATAGGTGCATTTTTAAACCACATAATAAAAAGGGTCGGAGTTCCAATTTTTGAAAACAAAATACCATGAGCACGTTTCTGTGGATAATGCATGCTAAGACCAATTTAATTAAATATTTTAATTATTTCAATAACTCGGTCGAGTCTTTATTCATCAATGGCCTGTTAAGTCATAAGCAATATTAGTTGAAATATATATAAATTTGATTCGTTATTGGTTTATCAAATTAAGATTAGCGAGATGGGAAAATTTTGAATTTTCGACTAATCTAATTTCTGAATGCAAATGTGTTCGTCTTCAATTTTCTTCATTTGTGATGAATTTGCGATAGGCCAATGCTCCAATCATCCTCTGGACAATATTCGTTGTGAATTGCGCTAAGCGACTTTGATTCACGGTCAGAAATTGAAGGAGAATATTTTCTAGAAGTAGATTGTCGTAACGAAATTCCACTAATTTACAAAAATAACGATGAAATATAAAATTTGGATAGTCAATATAGATCTATAATTTAAATCTTGAAATCGTTTATACTACCGTTAGTAGCATGATACCGTATAAAAATATTCTAACCTAACGAAGGGCAAAATATACTTTGTTTTTAGTTAATTTTTTATGTTAAATGCACAAATTGTTCTTGATTTATTGTAACAAGAAACGACAGACGAAGTATTGTTTAATATATATCTGATAAGTTAAGTAAACTTACTTGTGGAACATATGTAGAAAATTTTATTTTTGTGAAAAAATATCTATGCAAATACTTTAATGTGATAGCAACTGTAAAAAGATTATATATTAATCAGTAATAAGGTTATTCAGGATATTTCAATTAATAATAAAACGAAAATTTTAAAATAACATTCAGCTTGTAATGGAATGGAAACTAAACAAACAAGTATGTGAAATAGCCTTCACTAAGGGTAAAAATATTTTTCAATTTGAAGCTATTAAAATGTTATCTAGATTTGAAAACCAGATTTTCCTAAGCTAACTGACAAAAAATTTTTGAACCAACAAAGTTTACGGATTTACGGTAAACACCAAAATCGTAATTTCCCCACTGGTATGGTAAAGTAAAAGTTCTAATACTACTGGGAAATCAAATTCTTAAACGTGATGTAATCAGTAAATTACGAAAATTTTCATTTGATTTCTGAATACATGCTGTGTACTCAGTATTACATGGCAACCAAGGTGGAATTATGAAATTAAATAGAAATGCAGATAATACGACTAGGGAATGAGAGCAACCGTTTGACTCTTTAGAAATACAAATTTCTTGTGTCTTTGAGTTAGATAGGCGTCGTGATCTGCTGACGAGAAAAGGTTAATAGAACACGTAAAGAAAGGAAATTAACAGTTTTTTTTGTGTTATCCAACCGTTGTAACTGTATATTGTCTTGCATTGAATATGAATCTACCAGAAATCTAAAACTATATCTCTGCTGAAAAAGCATTAAAAGCAGCATTTTGTACGACAGGGAATAGTTAAAATTACCTTTTCTTTGTTGCGCACAACAAGGTGTTTGCATTCACTGTCCACTGATATCTGCTGGGCAGGATTAAACAACAATATTGTGCAAGAATCCACCCAATAACTGTATCTCCGGGAAGACGAACTTGTCCCATGTTATCCAATTTGGTTGTTACTGATTTCATTGGTTATTTCCTAGGCGAACTGTTTCTCTCTTGCTCCTTACACTAATATGATATTGGCTGAGAAAATCGCGACCTACCTGTTATACGTACTATCTGATATGTTTGCATATATAATGTTACATAATCAATACCTTGACTGTAAGTAAATCGCAGTCGATTTTCTGGCCAGCTCCTGTAGAACCAGAAAGACACGCCAAAGTCAGTTTCAACGGGAAACCTAATCCCGTTGGAGCTTTCGTCTTGTGCACCACGTCCCATAACCATTAAAAATTTAGTCAGTTTAATTGTGGCAAATTAACGTTGTGCGTTCTGTAAAATAAGGAAAGTTGGGCTTAACGCCAGCTCCTACAAATCATTTGTCAACAATCGAGAATTTCAAGCATTAGAATATTCATTATGGACGTCCATAACCAATGTTTAGTTATATTTGGTTGACGCCTTTCAGCGAAGGGTCGGGCGAAATTTCGGCCGGTAATTAAATGATTTTCACTAGTTGAAGACTTCCGTTCTTATTTACACATTCGTCGTAATTCAGAATAGTGTGTTCTAATTACTAATATATTCTATTCATCTGATATACTGAGGTGCTCGATACTTTAATTTAAAAATAATCTGTATTTAAAATCAAATCTATTTTCATGAATAGGTAAAAAAATAGTCAAATTCTTTAAACTGTTTTAAATATGATACATACATATATATATATATATATATATATATATATACATGGATATATGATATATATATATATATATATATATATATATATATATATATATATATTCATTATTATATCCATTGCCTTCGAATATTATTAGGAAGAAAAATCTTTAATAAACAAGTTGATAATGGCCATTTAATACGAAACAATAAATATCACTTTACAATCCTTCATTTATACACATCCTGGGTTCTCCTTTGATTATGGGGATAGCAACTAGTCTGGCTCGACTATAGTACTATTTCTTGTTTGTGCTAATTAGTAAGTGCATATTCGTATATGTCTGTGTGTGTGTCAATTTTTGTGTAGGGGTCTTTCTTGTTATATTGCAACATCACTTCGAAGTACAACGAGAAAGACCTTTACACGCAAACAGTCAAACACACAGAAACATAAGCATATAAACTTACTAATCAGCCAGAACAATAAATAGAAGTAAAACCGATTCAGACTAGTTGCCACCCGCAAAATCAATTGAAAACCCAGTAAGTATATAAATGTAAGTTTGCAAAGTTATGTTTATTAGTCACGAGATGAATGTCCATTATCTGCTTTGTTGTTAACATGGTTTTCTTCCTAATAAGCAATATATTGGGTAATATATATTGTAAATCACAGTATAATTTTTCACAGGTGGACCTTCGTGTTAAAAATGATACTCATAAAATAACATGTTCAATGTTAAAATACTCAAGTAGTTATAAATTGTGAATTCATTTAAGCCGACGTCATAAGTGAATGAGGTCAGCTTTATGACAGGGCAACATCAGAAATACAGCTTCCTTGCGATTCTCACTGCATCACGTGCTGTACATGGTGTTTATGACGTTTAAGCTTAATGATTTAAAGTATAAATATAACCATGTAGGATAAAGCCATTGATTAATGTTATAATCTGTGTAAGTTTAGCGAAAGATAAAAAATGATATTCAATCGAATATAATGCTAAGATGGTATAAAATCTAATATAATGCAAAAAATGGTATGTAATCGAATGTTATGCAAAACTGTATATAATGGAATATAAATTGTTCATCCAAAATTTCTAGTCGTTAAAAATCTATGCGGGTTTATTATGGGTAGGAGTCGCATCTTTGATGTTCTATACCTCATATGCATTGCGTTTTAATCTTCGTAAGTCGGTTTGCCGTCGTACTTTGATGATGTCCATACGAGACTTGACATTACGACAGTTACACGACGGCAGTTTTTTCACGCTGTGCGACACCATATACGACAACTATTGAGGTGTTGCATAATAAGGACAAAATCCTTTATAGTGGATGATATGTGGCTTCTTATGAAGTGTTCAGTTTATCGCAACAAGAAGTAAATGAATGTGCGTTTTTTGTGCAGAAATGCCTTGCGTCATGAAATAGTAGCAAACAATAAAAGTTAACAAACGTTTGAGTAAACACACTTATTAGTTGCCAAAAGGCTATAGAAAGTTGTGCTAGAATTATTAATCGTTGTGAAATCTAGGCACACTTTTTAAATGACAATAAGAACGATGCACTGTCGACTGTTCCAGTTGGTTTGCGGTTCAATTTTTGTCATATTCATTATAATAATCATTGATTGGATACATTTTTTTCACTCATAAACAATTCGGAATTTAAACAAATAGCTGTTTAAAACAATCACTTTGTCATAGTATCAGAACAAACGTCACGCATTTTTAGTCTGAAAGGTGTAAATGCGCAGATAACGATATTTTTATGTCTAAACAATAAGGTAAATATAGATTAATAGGTAAATAAAAAAGGGAAACATATAAATTAATAAATATGTCCAGAGATAAATGGATTTACATTTATTTTATATATATATATATATATATATATATATATATATATATATATATATATATATATATATAGTATATACGAATATTCATTGTACCCTTCCTGTGTGCAAAAACAAAAAGAAATTTTATCATTATCTCCTCAAATATCTACTAATGAACATATCTTTATTTTTAATAGGTATATATAACGTGATGGTTTGATAAAAAATGTAAAGATAAATATATATATATATATATATATATATGCATAAATATATTCTTGAAATATATTTGCTTATACAATGACCTTAAAGTATTTGTAATTTGTTTTACTTTTACGTGGTAATCTGTCTTAAAGTTCCATTTATGTTAGCCTTTGTCGACAGAATAATTCGGTGTAAATTGAGTTTAATTTACTTTGATGTTAATACTCAAAACAATATTCCATATATTTATTTGCACTATTTTGTTTTTCTACATTTCTATTTTAACCTCAAATATTCAACTGATGAACAATTACTCACGTTACAAAATGAGTAAATTAATTAAATTTTAAACGAATTTAATGAGAAGCTATATTTGAAAATAGTATTTTGAATAAAATGAAAAAGAACATTTTTTTAAATTCCAAATATTGAAATTAACTAAAAAATTGTTCTACATTTAGAAGCCATTTTTACAGCAGTGAACTTTGTTTTTCAATTAAAGAATCTTAATTAGATTAACCTGCGATTTTATATTTGTGGATAAATATTGATTTTCTTACAGGCTGCAAACTTTAATAAAATTTACTGCTCCGGACTAATGATAATGGATCACTCAGCGTTTGATTACACACGCGTCTCTTTGTTGGCTTCACAGATTCCTGTGGTCCGATGCATGCGATAACAAAAAACTAGATTGAAGTTGTCCATGACTCAAATTCTTCTTCTAATTCGATTTATATATCAAGTTTACAAACATACAATAACTTGCAGAATATAAAGTAATTTTATTAATTATAAGAAACCACATCTTTAAATCAAGTTTGCGAACTTGAAGTAATCACCAATCCCATTGATCATGGAAGGTCGAAACGCGTCAGTACGTGTGACTGACAGTAGTTTTGCTATGTTGTTCGGCGACTGGTTAAATACAATGGGATTGGTGTTTACTTCAAGCTTGCAAACTTGATTTAAAGAATAGAAAACACTTGCAACTGCTCAGCTAAGCGCAAACAGGGTTTACAAATTTCCACCAATTCCTAAACTGTATATATTTTACTCCTAACTTTCCGGTAGATAACTGTTAGGATAATCGAAAAAAGCACTGGTTAAAAGTCGACCACTTTCGATTAAAACATTCGCCAAGTTAACAACCGATAGACGGCTAAGAAGAAGGAGACCGCTTCTCTAAAATATTTCGCTGTGCTAATCTAGGAGACGACAACTGTTGGAGCACGCAAAGTTGACTGTCGTGTCGAACAGGTGCCTGTGGAGCTTCTAAGACGCGTTAGCTTATCTTCTTTGTCACCCTTCCTGGCCAATACCGCCTCCAATGTCTGCCGCAGATCTGCTGAGCTGCTAACCGGCGCAGTCAGACGGAGGTTCTCCTCTTCTTCACGGTAGTTTTGTCTGTCTGAACGAGGACTTGAATTGGAAGCGTTCTGCTCACCACTTGTTAGAAACCGGTAGAATTTGTGTCCATTGTTACCCTTATTCGGCAGAATAGTAAAACAAAAATTACAAAATGACAGCTTAAGCAGTACCTGGCGGATTTGAATAAAATTGCGATAGTGACATTTTGTGAGGACTCAGAAAAATTCAACATTGTCGACGAAATATTTTATTCACTTGACGCCGTCGTACATGCACATGTAAACACGCGTGCAATCACGTATGAATATCTAAACAAACAAAACAAGAATGGCAAGTAACTTGAAATCGAATACAATGCGACGTTTCATTGGCGTAATGAATCAGGCATGTGGCTCTGGTCGCCGCTGGCTAGGCTACTATCTATGAAATTTCAAGCAAGAACGAAGTTGATGCCTGCCAATTGTATTGCATTTTATATTATTTGGATACTCGAACAATATTTATGGGCACAAAAACATGGGAAATTCAGAGTTATAAACTGTTTGTAGTGGAGAGCTAATATACATGCAATTGTGTAATAGGTGTTGCGCAACTAGTAACAATAAGAATAAACCAAATACAGCATGAGCGGAACGCATAATATCGTGCCAATTCGTTTCGTGCTTACTGGAGACTCATCAGTAGGAGCCGGTATTACGCATCTTCCACAACTGTGCAAAAAAATGTTTTTCTATCACGGGCATTACTATGTGGATTTCTAAGCCCCGTGCAAAACTGTGCTTAATTACATTTTCCCGTTTTAAAAATATTGGTCTGAAATCGATTTTTGTTAACTTTTGATGTGGAATATTTTCTTCTATTTAAACAAAATAAATTCATGAGTTCTATTTCTCAAATAAATCAATTGATAAGGTGGAGCGAAAGCGTCACTGTTCATTTTTACACGTGTGTTTTAAAATATTGTAATAGGTGATTTGTTGATTTAAAGAATAACTATCGTACAAGCATTGTTATTAAATGTGATAAAGTATTGGATTAATGTTTATATATGCGTTTTCGTATTAATTAATGCGTACCTGCCCCGCATTTATTAACCAAATAGTTATTGGTTATAGAGCGTCGTACCGGCTCCTGATAGTGCAAAGCGAAACCCGCGAACGCAAATCGCGGAGATTCAAGCAAGAATGGTGAAAATATGGGCTTGTGTTTTTTTAATAAAAGGAAAACTTAACTTGAATTAGGCAGTTCTAAGCGGTAAATTCTTCTAATTTGTATTGTTCAAGAAGCACACGTTTCTGCAACTCTAAGATAAATCCAGCTAGTAATTCCAGTCAAGTATAACACATGCAAGATTAATAGATGTAAAAGCAGCATATCTAATTTTTCTTTCCTTATATATGCATTGCGGTTTGATCCTCGCTAGTAAGTTTGTGCTTTGATGATGATTATGGCAGGTAAAAACTCGCCAGTACGTGTGACCTGAGATGTATTTTCTTTGCTGTGCGAACGGTTAAATACAATGGGATTGGTGCGTGTATCAAATTCACAAACATGATTTAAAGAAATCAAACCAGGTGGCAGAACTAATTTAGAGTGACAGATTTGCGAATACACTTAGAAGGTACTATAAATAATTTTCGAAATACTTAGCTAATAACTGCTGTAAGAATTTCTTAATTTGCATAAAAAATAGATGATACAAAAATATACATTTAATTTTATTAATTAGTAAGTATTATTCTAGCTAGAAGAGGCAATTATTATTAAGAATCAACCAAAGAATTTTAGAATTATATATATATATATATATATATATATATATATATATATATATATATATATGAATGGCATGAGTTTGCTTTTAAGTATACTCAGAGTATAGATTCAATATTGCATCTGATTGCAAAGAAAGTTTGTACAGTAAACAAGTTTCGTCTAATTTGGGAACTCTTCAAGTACTTTTCAGTATTTTTCGCGAAAGGGACTCGAAACTGGGAACATTTGCGTTGGAGTCTAGGACTCTATCCACTGCGCAACTCATGCCACATACTATGCGTAGTGTGAAGTCATGTTCAAAATTATGTTTTTGGTTACCCTCGAGCAGAGTTATCTTTGTTAATTCTAATCCGTAGACAAATACAGTGCTGGACGAAACTCTGCAGCCAGTCGTCGATGCGAACAACTACTAGGAAATCTCGACAACAACTGACGATCGGCTTTTGTCGAGAGTTACGTACCAATAAGCATGGCGGCTGCTGCTCTTGGCAAGTTCAGATAACTGCGCTTGAACTACTCAACGCTTTCTCTAAGCGTAGTTTGTCATCCCTTATGCCGTTGATATCGGGAATGATTTTGTACTTTTGACACGTTATGAAAAGATTTTGAAACAAATGCCTTGCTTATTTTGGATATGCTGTCAATACAGCGTTCGGTGTTTTTCATCAGGAGTAGACCTGTTATATCATTACGCTCTTTAACGAGACATTACCGTCGTATAAATTTTTACGATGATCGTTTGCATTAGGAGAGCACTTTCTCGTAAGATCTCTTCCATATTTAAACCTTCCGGCTACAGAAACAGTTCTGGTACAGAGCAAGAACAGTGTTGGTCAAAGGATAGATCACTTGATCACGCCATACTCTAAGTGGTTTTGAAGCCCACTCAACGAGAGTCTCAGATACAAGCCTACGCGAACTTTAATGAGACATACAAGGCTGTGCAAATTTTGTAATTGTTAATGCATTGTATACACATTGAGAAGACCGAACACCAGCCAAATTCAAATCGGTTATACCTGAAAATCGCCGAAAATATTGTTAGACTGAAGTTAAAATGGCACATTGCTGTTAAGCTCTATTTACATGTAGCAAAAGCTAAATCGGTAGCAAATAAAAACCGGCATATAATATTCAGGCGAGTAAAATCTCGAAACGATTCTACGTTATAGGCAGAAACAGTACTGACTTGTTATCATTTAAAATGTTTCACAGAATACATTCACTGTTCAAGGTATACGTCACACAGCAGAAGGATAATGTTAAAATTGTATTCAGTTTGTTATGTGAGTAATGTAAAGCTGATTGGTTACTCACCACTTCCTCGTAGATGTAGCGCGTCTTCTTTGAGTCTAACATGCTGGCTGGGCACGGTGATATTGTCTTCCGCTGGTAATCCAATGAGTACATAGTGTTGCCATCAAATGGTGACGTGGCGCCAGCAGGTATCTGTCTATCTGGCTTGCAAGATTTTGAGCGTTCTGCCGTCTCGCCTTTAAAATGAGCCTGAAAATTTAATAAGTATGCACACCTGTAAGCGTTTGTATGCTATCATAGAACTGAAGAATTTAAGCTACCTATATTCTTTAATGATCATCATCAGAGTACGACGGAAAACTGACTACCAAGGATCAGACCGCAATGCATATATTTGAAAAGCAAAATTTGTTTGCCATTGTACTCTGATGATTATCACGGAAGGTTAAAACACGTCAGTACGTGTAACTGCCGGTAGTTTCGCTATGTTGTTCGTCGACTCGTTAAGTACAATGGAATTGGTGCTTACTTCAAACTTGTATACTTTATTTAAAGAACTGATACCACCACCCACGCAATCGCTGATTGTTTAATTGGTAATGATAATTTTTGCATAGGGCATCATGTACTCAATAACAAGTTAGTGTAAATAAAACCATGCGAATGAGCCAAGGACAATGTAAAAACTTGATCTCACGTAAAAATGCGTTTCGTGCTTACTGGTGACTGATCTGTAGAAGCAGGCACTAGGTGTCAAACTTACTAATTAGTGAGAGTTAATATGCGTGCATTTTTATTGGGTATTGTGTACTTAGTAAATAGTTAGTTTAAATTGGACTAGAAGGATATTCCAAATTAAGCAAGAATAAATTGTGTTATCTCACAGAAGGATGCGTTTGGTACTAACTGGTGTATCATCAATTGGAGCCGGCACCAAGCAACTGCTAACTTCCATGCCAATCTCACTTAATGATGAAAGGAAACTGTCGGATGTAGACAAATTTAGGCTATTACAGGTTGTTGACATTGTTAATTGGAAAACCTGAGAAGAATATGAATTGTCAGCCTGGCTAGAGTCGGTGACTCACTACCAGAGAGGCGATGACTGGGCTCAGTAAACTACAGAAAAGCTACCTGGCTCTTGTTGTACCAAACAAGTTGTTTGCTTCCACTGCCTTCATTTTGACTCCAAAAAATTTGGCTTCCTGTTTCGAAGCCTTAGTCATCGGAAAGCACACCCCACAAACAATTTGGCAACCATTAAGTCAATTTGCAAATTTAGTTTAAGCTGTTTCAGTTATACTTATTGGTACATCTCTGAAGTACGACTGTCTTTTAACAAAGGTAACTGTGTGCCATGTATATGTTCGTGTGTCTGCACCTATACACTCATCGAATTGAAATTACAGTGATCTAATTATACCTACTGACGATTGACTAGTTAAGCGTACGCCAACCCAGTGCATCTTTGGCTTTGTGTATTTTTGATTGAATGATAGATCTCGTAAACGTGAACTGACGTAGAACATAATGAATTAGTTGATCCACTATTTAGATACGCGCAAATATGAACTGATTAAAAGGAAAACTAAAATATTATTGGTAATTTCTTTTTTGCACGCAGATCGTATTAAATGTAGTGAGTATTTTACTAATAGCGCACGTAATAGAGAGATAAAAAAATATGGATCAAACATGACAGAAAGTAGTAATAATAAAGCTTTATAAAATAAAGCTTAATGAGAAGCAGCTGTAAATGCTTAATCGTTGTTTGAGTATAGCTATCATAACTGAGAAATCACCAAGGATGTGACAATTAGCGCAATTCTTCTCAGACAAAGATTAGGCTAGATTTTTATTTGTACCTATTTGTAGACAGTAAATGCAAACACCATGTTGAGTACAACTAAGGACAGGTAATTAATCTATTCCATGTCGCCTAACATGTTTCGTTTGAAGGGAAAGCTAGCCTTTCTCATGGTTTAACAAATGTATGTGGTAGAATTGATAGCAGGTGCAGCTGAAGATATATTATTTCTTGTGGGAGTCCTGGGTTAGAACGTCAGACCAAGTACGAACTAAATATATCCAAGAGAAGCGAAGACTAAAATCTGCTAACTAGACGCGTTTGGCAATACTTAAGTGAAATGCAATTCATCCATTACCAGATCATGAAATTTAAACACACACAACTCTTAAAATCAAGTTTGCGTGCTTGAAGTAAACACCAATCCCATTGTGCTTAACCAATTCAACAACATAGTTAAATTAAATGGGATTGATTTTTATTTCAAGCTCGCTAATTTGATTTAAAGAATTTTTACCACCATCCGCGCAATCACTGATTGGCTAAAATGCACACTTCAGTCTATAAATACAAGCATATTGATCTGATTGCGAGACGAGAAGAATGAATAAAACAGATAATGAAATATACATAAGAACGCATTCGCACGCTCTTTAACTTCATGCTGCGTTGTCAATTTGACCCGATCTTTTGTTCAAAATTCTTTAAAATTTTTGCAGCGCCACTTCCTCATTTAATTGCTAATTTCATTTACATATTCTTATATACAATTATGTAGTATGTGCGATGAGAATACCATAAGGAAACCTGTCTACTTTGTGTGCAAATCAAATATAGATAGCAAATAAAAACAAATAAATATATTGAAAGTTAAAAATGTTATAGAGTCGACTTTAGACACGCCCAAAATGCGTTAATTTATTATCTAAAAAAATTAATTGATTGAGTAGTTTGTGTTATGAAAGGTAGAATCTGACCTACTTGAGTTGTACTCTCCCCGTTGAATGGAACAGACGGCGTTTGATAGTAAACGTGATGCGGTATGCCTGGTGCACGCACTACATCCCATTTCTTGTAGTCATCACGGTAACCGGTTGTGCCCTAATATATTTTTAGAAGTAATAAAAATGAAACAGTCAGATGTACAATTTCTAACGAGAAAACTGATTAAAAATAGAAAACATAAAACGCAGCACAATTTACCTATATAACTTAATTACAGCATTTGACAAACCTTGGTTAAGACGTAGTGACAATGTCAAAGTAATGTTCTAAGCTCAGAGTAGGCACAATGGCTTTTCTGTATAGGCGAATAAATACCCATCATCGAATATCACGTGTAGGAGTTCAGCTAAACTAGTTTTTTACATTTTCGTTACCAATTAAAGAATTAATGAAGTCATAGGTGTAACAACTTTAACGAATTAAAATTTCTTCGTGATGTTATTATTTGCCCACATATTGAGCAGTTCGCCTGGCGTAGCACAGTGCAATATTAATTCAGCTCTCGTTCAATAATGGCAGCTATTGCCGTGAAGTGATTAATCTTAGGTCTATTTGAATCAGGGCAAATGCTTAATAATTCCACTCTTACTTCTTAATACATCTTCGTAGATCAACTTCAATGTGCCTTTTGCCTAGGAACACGGAGCAGTAGTTGTATATATAAGTGCTTCACAGAAAGGTGTAGGAAATGAAACTCCGCAATGGAAGACAGACGGTAAGGGCAAGTCGACTAAAGTAGAAAGGAGTTAAAATTTCAAGTTCATCTGAAGACGTTGACCACTTTACATTGGTTATTGATTGTGTACGAAGTTTTAATCATTAACAAATGCAGTCTGTTACTTATGCAAGTATGTATTAGGTGTTGCGAACCTAGTAACAAATTAGTTCAGTTGTGACCAGAAGGATAAACCAAAGACAGCATGAACGGAAAGTATAAACTCAGGCACATCCGTTTCGTGCTTACTGGTGACTCATCAGTAGGAGCCGGTATTACGCCTTTTACCTACTATATATTTGGGTGAGGAATGTTGGTTCGCAACACCCAATACATACTTGCATATATATTAGGTCTCCGCAACAAAAAGTATTTAACTGTTATATATTGAATTGAATAGGTCATGCTTAGCACGAAATGTGATAACTGATATCGATCAAGAACAGAATTTATGGATTCACTGGAGTAACATGTGTTCAGAAATTGTTGTAATTCTCAATTTCGGTACCATGTACCGACTCGGAAACCATTGTGTTAGTCCATGTACCTTTTCGGCAGAATAATGTTGGCATCTAACAAAATAATTAACTATTGCTGCATCAATGCTGCAGCTGACTTTTCCATGATCATCATCGAGGCGATTTGCGGTCCGATTATCGAGGATCAAACCGCATTTATATGGAAATCAAATTTGATATAGGATCTCACCTAGTTGCATACTTCGACTGGAAATGCCGGCTCGCAATATTTCTGATGCAGTCACGAACATTAATTGCTTGCAGCGTTTCACCACATATACATATATAGACAGATACAATTTAACAATATTTGATTGCGCGGGTGGTACTCTGATGATGACTTCACAGTCGAACGAGTCAGCGTTGTATGGCGGTAGTTTTGTTATGTTGTTCGAAGACTGGTTAAATACAATGGGGTCGGTGTTTACTTCAAGATCGCAAACTTGATTTAAAGCATTGTAACCACCACCCGCGCAATCAATTATTGTTAAATTGTATTGTCTATATATGTATATGTGGCGAAAGCTGCAAACAATTAATGTTCGTGACTGCATAGAAATTGTACAGCCGACATTTCCAGTCAAGTTCAATGTATGCAAGACTGCTAGAGGTGAGAGCCGCATATCTAAATTTGATTTCCATATATATTAAAAGCGGTTTGATCCTCGATAGTCAGTTTGCCGTCGTACTCTGATGATGATCATGGAAGGTCGAAACGCGTCAGTGCGTTGCGGCTGGCGGTAGTTTTGTTATGTTGTTTGAAGACTGGTTAAATACAATGGGGTTGGTGTTCACTTCAAGCTCGCAAACTTGATTTAAAGCATTGTTACCACCACCCGCGCAATCAATTATTGTTTAATTGTATTGTCTATATATGTATATGTGGCGAAAGTTGCAAAATAGTTAATGTTCGTGACTGCATAGAAATTGTGCAGCCGACATTTCCAGTCAAGTTCAATGTATGCAAGACTGCTAGAGGTGAGAGCCGTATATCTAAATTTGATTTCCATATATATTCAATGCGGTTTGATCCTCGATAGTCAGTTTGCCGTCGCACTCTGATGATGATCAAGGAAGGTCGAAACGCGTCAGTGCGTTGCGGCTGGCGGTAGTTTTGTTATGTTGTTCGAAGACTGGTTAAATACAATAGGGTCGGTGTTTACTTCAAGCTCGCAAACTTGATTTAAAGCATTGTTACCACCACCCGCGCAATCAATTATTGTTAAATTGTATTGTCTATATATGTATATATGGCGAAAGCTGCAAACAGTTAATGTTCGTGACTGCATAGAAATTGTGCAGCCGACATTTCCAGTCAAGTTCAATGTATGCAAGACTGTTAGAGGTGAGAGCCGCATATCTAAATTTGATTTCCATATATATTCAATGCGGTTTGATCCTCGATAGTCAGTTTGCCGTCGTACTCTGATGATGATCATGAAGGTCGAAACGCGTCAGTGCGTTGCAGCTGGCGGTAGTTTTGTTATGTTGTTCGTAGACTGGTTAAATACATTGGAGTTGGTGTTTACTTCAAGCTCGCAAACTTGATTTAGAGCATTGTTACCACCACCCGCGCAATCAATTATTGTTAAATTGTATTATCTATATATGTATATGTGGCGAAAGCTGCAAACAGTTAATGTTCGTGACTGCATAGAAATTGTGCAGCCGACATTTCCAGTCAAGTTCAATGTGTGCAAGACTGCTAGAGGTGAGAGCCGCATATCTAAATTTGATTTCCATATATATTCAGTGCGTTATGATCCTAGATAGTCAGTTTGCCGTCGTACTCTGATGATGATCAAGGAAGGTCGAAACGCGTGAGTGCGTTGCGGCTGGCGGTAGTTTTGTTATGTTGTTCGAAGACTGGTTAAATACAATGGGGTCGGTGTTTACTTCAAGCTCGCAAACTTGATTTAAAGCATTGTTACCACCACCCGCGCAATCAATTATTGTTAAATGTTGGTATCTGTTACTAACACAATAGCCATAGCATTGAAGTCGCATTGTCGTAGACTTTATATGATGTTAGCTTCACTATTGCAGGTTTACACATTCGTCTAGAAGATTGTACCGTCATATTATCCACATTCTTGACCAAAATATATAGTGGTTAAAGGGCGTAATACCGGCTCCTACTGATGAGTCGCCAATAAGAATGAAACGAATTTGCATAAGATTATACTTTCCGTTCATGCTGCCTTTGGTTTATCCTTCTGGTCACATTAGAACTAATTTGTTACTAGGTTCGCAACACCTAATACATACTTGCATACATATTAGCTCTCCGCAACAAACAGTATTTAACTGTTATATATTGAATTAAATGATGCCATGTTTACTGCGAAATGTGATAACTGATATCGATCAAAGTTAGAGTGTATGGATTTACTGGAGTAACAGATGTTCAGAAATAGTTGTAATTCTCAATTTCGGTGAACTAAAGCATAAATTGATATCCATCAGGTTTGTACCATGTACCGACTCCGAAACCATAGTGTTAGTACCATGTACCTTTTTGGCACTATAATGTTGGTATCGGTTAGTGACACAATAGCCATAGTGTTAGTATCCTTTACAGACTCCGTATACATATTATATAGTGAGAGTTAGCGTTGAAGTCGCATTGTCGAAGACTTTATATAATGTTAGCTTCACTATTGTAGGTTTACACATTCGTCTAGGAGATTGGACCGTCGTATTATCCCACATTCCTTACCAAAATATATAGTGGTTAAAGGGCATAATACCAGCTGCTACTGATGAGTCGCCAGTAAGCACGAAACGAATGTGCATGAGATTATACTTTCCGTTCATGCTGTCTTTAGTTTATCCATCTTATCACAACTGATGTAGTTTGTTACTAGGTTCGCAACACCTAATACATACCTTAATATATATTAGCTCTTCGCAACAAATAGTTTCTAACAATTTGTTACTTAGTCTAACTGATCAGCTCGTTTGTTTACCGAAAACGTTTTGCGAATTTTTTTTTAAATAATTGCATTTTTTACGACAATATAAAACGACACATTACACCTGTTGTGTATGACGTTTCAGAGTGGGGTGCTCAGCAAGTGACCATGGTGTGAAGCCGAAAGCAAGATGCCTCGTTGGAATGCTCCTAGCACTGCATACAATTAGGTGAGCTGTAATATTTCCAAGAAATTACCTATAATTGCGTGCTTGGAAAACCCCAATTATTAATTGATCATGCTAGTATTGTAGTCCAGATTACAGGGCACCTAATAAGAACGAAATTCTCAATTCAGTGGCTGCAGGTGGATACGTGTGGATCAGAGGTTTTTATGCTAAGTACCAGCCTGAGACTGTTCTATCAAAAGGAATGTAAAACTATACAAATTTTTCATGTACCCGATTGTATTGAAATTGTGCTGTAAATACTTTCAGTCAAGTAAAATGTCTGCCAGACTAATAAGTGAAGGGGCGCATATCTGATTTACATACGTCGTATATGACTTGTGATTTGATTTTCGTTAATCAGTTTGCCGTCGTGCTTTAATGATGATCATGGATAGTGGTTATTTGATGTTGTGCGACTGGTTAGATAAAATGGGATTGGTGTCAATTTAAAGCTCGTAAGCGTGATGTAAATAGGGTACCTACATGGCAGTGTCTGTATCATTATAAATCTAGCTGAAACACTCAATGAATTAAAAAATCATGAAATCATCAAGACGTTTCCTGTCATTACCTGGAATGGTGCCAGAATTGTGGCTCGCGTTTGTGCAGGTTTTGCGGATTTAAGAGGCCTCATCTGTTTTGGCATATAGTCCAAATGGTACGTTGTCTCTCCGTCAAACGGAGGCAAATTATCTCCTGCACGCAGTCGGTCCGGAGCACAACTAACGGCACGCTCAATCGAGACTGGTTGATAGTCCACACGTTGTGTTGTATCGCAAGCCAGCGGAGCACAACTTTGAAAAGCAACGGCAACCGGCTTACAGGATTGTGCACGATCTAATAATTCATAAGAAAGACCTATAAAAGGAGCCTTTTCCATGCTATCAACCACACATTACTTCAGCGTCAGTAAATGGATTAACAATTCGTTTATAGATGATGATGATGATGATGATGATGATGATGATGATGATGATGATGATGATGATGAGGATTATGATGGTAATGATTATTTTGATAATGCGAATTTTAGGTATGCTGATTTTATTGATAAGGAAATTCAAGAAAATTACGATGATTAATAGAATGATGAAGATGATTCTGTTGCGTATAATAATGTGGATGCTGCTTCTGATAGTGATAATAATAATAATAATAATAATAATAATAATAATAATAATAATTCTGTTGGGCATGACTAATGATATTGATTAGATTGTTGATGAGGACGATAATGATGGTAATATTGATGATGATGATAATGATAGTTTTGATAATGCTAATGTTAGTTATGATGATATTATTGATAATGAGCATAAAGATAATTACGATTATTAATATGATGATGAAGATGATTATAATGTTGATTCTGTTGAGTATAATGGCGTGGATGCTACTGCTGTTGGTAATAATATTAATAATGAGGATGAGAATGTTGATTCTGTTGATTACGATGCTGATGATACTGATTAGGTTGCTGATGATGATGATGAGGAGCTAGATGTTGTTTTTGAGTATGACGATGGGGCTGCTGATGATGATGTGGACAATGATGATGGTGATAATGCTGATGATGATGATGATGAATATGATGTGGCGGAGCAAAGTGTTGATGAAAGGTGAGCTTAAATAAATTTTAAGTACCACAAATTTGGGTATCGATAAAATACCTCGTTCAGGATACAAGAAACTTTTTATCATTTTGTCCTCACATATTTACAAGTTAAACTTTGGTTGAAAGAATTTAAACATAATTGCGAAACTGGATATATCATAATTGCCTTATCCTTTTTGTAACTATTACAGATCAGATAATGTACGCGTTGCTTTAGTATTAACAGGTTGATTGACAAGTTGTAAAAATTGCCAAGACATCTTTAACATGTCTTTTCCTTTCTTGATAAAATTCTCTGCGCTCTGACCAAAAGCAATAAACAATTGACATCATTTACATTCTGAGCACTTCGGTAAATTTTGTCACCTATTTAAGGAATAAAACGAATAGAAGAACGAAATCATCAGAAGGGGTGTTCACAATGTAAAATACAACGTATTAAAAAGCGAAATTAATGTTAATTTAATTTCGAACCGCACAGATCAGTGAGTCACACGTATAGAGTATTGCTAACATGAAGATATATTTAAAAAAATGAACTACATAAAATCACACAAGTCATACTTATCAAAATTATCACCATCGCCCTCGTCACTACCATCATTGTCAGCGTCGCCATCACCATCATCCTCACCAATATATTGATTATAATCATCAAAATCATCATGTTCAATCATTTCCTCATTCTCAAAGACATCATTACTATCATCATCATCATCATCATCATCATCATCATCATTAACAACATCACTATCATCAGCATCATCACGACCATCATCATCATCCCCACCACCACCATCATCATCATCATCATCAAAATTATCATCACCATAACCATCATCACTATAATAATTATCATAATCATTATCAACATTATAATCATCCGACATTGCTTCAACCTCATCAAATTAATCATCATCATCATCATCATCATCATCATCATCATCATCATCATCATCATCATCATCATCATCATCATCATCATAAACATCATCATCAATAACATCATTATCATAATCATCATCGTCGTCAACATCAACATTTTCATCATCACCATCAACATCAACACCATCATCATCGTCATCATCTTTCTCATCACTATAAAAACTATCATCATCATCATTACCAAAATCATCATCACCATCATCCTCATGACTATAATAATTATCATAATCATTATGAACATTATCATCTTCATAAGCCTTCTCCTCATCATCACCATAAACATCACCATCATCGGCTTTCATCTCATCCTCATCAACATCATCGCCCCCATCACTATCATTAACGTCATCATCAGCAGCATCAAGATCATCATCATGACTAAAATCATCATCATTATCATCATCATCATCATCGTAAAAATACTCATCATTATTACCATTTTCACCATCACCATCATCATCATTATCACTATCATCATCATCACTAAAATTCTCCTCTCTTTAATAATTATCATCACAATTATCAACATCTCTATCATCAACCTCATCCTCATCTTCATCAACATTACAATCATCATCACTACCATCATCATCATTACCATAGCCATGATCACTTTCATTAACTTCACTATAATAATTATCATATTCATCATTATCATTGTTATTATCGTCAGTAGTCTCCACATTCTCATCATCATCATCATCAAAATTATCATCAACATCATTATCACAATTATCATCACCATCATTATCACAATTATCATCACAATCAGTATCATCATCACCATCAACCTCACCACTATAATAATCATAATCATCATAAAAATCAGCATCATCAGCCTTCTCCTCATATTCATCAAATTCATCATTACCATCAACATAAATCTTCCTATTAATCTTCACATCAAAATCATCATTAATATCATTATCATCATCATCATCATAATCATCAGCGCTCGTGTGAACACCATCATTATTACCGTCGTCATCACCATCATTCTCATCACTATATTAATTAGCATTTTCATTAAAATCATCATCATCATCATCAAACTTTTCCTCATCCTCATCATCATCATCACCATTATAATCATCGCTGTAATCCTCACCACTTTATTAATTATCATCATCATGATAAACTTCCCCACATCCTCATAAACATCATCATCATAAATATCATCATCTATATTACCATCATCGTCATCGTATTCGTCATCATCCAGCTCGTCATAATAATCAGCATCCTCTATGTCATTATCATCAAACAACTCATCATCATCACCATTAGTAGTATCATCACTGTCGTTATCAATATTATTATTATTATTATTATTATTATTATTATTATTATTATTATTATCATAACTATGCTTTATTTGTGATTTTTTTGTTATCGTGAGACAGCACGATATTCCTGGTACGGAAGGACAGGAACTTTGATGCTTAAAGGCAAATTTTGAAGCAATCCAAAATCTGAAATCAAAGATGAACAAATAAGGAATTTAAACAGTTTTGTAGTACTCGACAAAATTATCCCTTAATGATAATCTATAGCTAAAAAATTGGGATTGCACATGTCGTGATAACCATTCTTTAAATCAAGTTTACAAGATTAAAATAAACACAAATCCAATTTTATTTAACCGGTCACACAGCATTGCAAAACTACCGTTTGTCCTACGTACTGACGCATTTCGACATACCATGATTATCAGAAGACCATGATGGAAAGCTGACAAACGAGAATCAAACCATACATACATATATATTTACATCATTACCCAACAAATACATACATATATAAATACAAACTTACATACACACGTACATATATATATGTATATGTATATATATATATATATATACATTCACACAGTGACAAAAGCACACACATACATACATACATATATGCCAAATTACAAACATACAAACACATACGTACATTGAAAAGTACGTACATGCATACATACATACATACATACATACAATGATCAGAAGATTTGGAATCGAATCATCATGTGTGACTGACGGTAGTTTTCTCGATGTTGTACGACAGGTTAAATACAATGGGATTGGTGTTTATTTAAAGCTCGTCCGTTTCATGTTAGGTCTCGAGTTTGGTCCATCTTTGCAGTAAAACTGAGTGTTAACTGTATATATTACCGGAATTAAGGCAAGCGTTCCAGACGCGAAGGGCAGGTTTCGGTTGCTGAATGGAATTTGGGCCACTGGCATCTAGCCAGTTAGTGTTCATCGGTTTTGGTTGGCAGAATTTATAAGAGAAGATAATTTCAGAATACAAACCCTCCCCACTATGAATGGGCAAGCTAATGTTCTTTTACTGCCCAAATTTAACCGAGAGCAATATAAATTATAATGAATACATACAGCATCGACCGTCGTGTATTATAAAAATGATCACCTTATATGTTAAGTCATGCAGACACCATCTCAGCTTCTGTCTCATTTGTTTTTCTTTATCGTTTTCAATCTAAAACCAACGCTCTTATAGGTGCTATAAATATGGTGGATGTTGATTATATCCCTGAGACTAAAACTTAATTGCTAAATGTTGAAATTATTCTAAGGAAATTACCATTCATTTAATCTAACTTATTTTTAACGTCAGCGTATTTAATGTGCAAGCATTAAAACAAACTGTACAACAGGGAGCTTTTGCGTGTACCTTGAATAAATTAGAAATCGATATATGTTGCGTACCTGAAACTAGAATACAAGTTAGGACGTGTATTACAGAACTTAGTGCACCATCTTCATCTACGCGTTATTGGATAAGCCGGTAAATGGGGCGTTGGTGTTGTCCATAGCACACGATCTGAAAATTGCTTAAATGAATGGATCTCTGTAGATAGCCGATTTTACGCGGAACGTTTAAATGAATCTACCAAAATCGATGCGAGAAGCATTAATCAACGTTGTCCTATTGTTGTACCTGCAAATGATCCCGACGATTGCAGTACAAAAGACAGCAAAGACGCTTCTTTCTCCGACGTAAGCTCTTTAATAAGTTAAGCAAGAGGCTCAGATATAGTCTTAGTTGAAGGTAACATGATTGCTCAAATTTGGCGCTTAAATATCACCGAGTTTGATTTATGTGGAAAATACACTTTAAGCTCGATACTCAACAATAATGTTTATCGAATGTCATATAGCTATGTGGATCATAGATTATTTGTAAATTACACAAACTTCAGACGCAGTGCAAGACATTGCGCCATATGGCATCATCCAAACACGGACAGCGGTGAACTCAAATAGATCATGTTTCAAGTATGTGTTAGGTGTTGCGAACCTAGTAACATAATAGTTCATTTGTGACACGAAGGATAAACCTAAGACAGCATGAACGGAAAGTATAATCTCATGCACATTCGTTTCGTGCTTACCGGCGACTCATAAGTCGGAGCCGGTATTACGCCCTTTAACCACTATATATTTTGGTGAAGAATGTGGAATAATAGTACGGTACAATCTCCCAGACGACGAAACCCGCAATATTATATAAAGTCTCATTTGACTTCAATCATAATTCACTCCATAAAAATATATATATATATATATATATATATATATATATATATATATATATAATATATATACCGAGTCTGAAAAGGATACTAAAACTATGGCTATTGTGTTAGTAACCGATATCAATATTTTAGCACTGAAAAGTTTCATGGTACTAACACTATGGTTTCTGAGGCGGTACATGGAACCAACATGATGGATATCAATGTATGCTATAGTTCACCCAAATTGAGAATTACAACTACTTCTGAACACCTGTTACTCCAGTAAACCCATACACTCGTCCTATTATCCCACATTCTTCACTCAAATATATAGTGGTTAAAGGGCGTAATACCGGCTGCTACTGATGAGTCGCCATTAAGCACGAAACGAATGTGCATGAGATTGTACTTTCCGTTCATTCTGTGTTTGTTTTATCCTTCTGGTCACAAATAAACTAATTTGTTACTAGTTTCGCAACACCTAATACATACTTGCATATATAATAGTTCTCCGCAACAAACAGTATTTAACTGTTATATATTGAATTTAATGATGTCATGCTTACCGCGAAATGTGATAACTGATATCGATCAAGGCCAGAGTGTATGGATTTACTGGAGTGACAGGTGTTCAGAAATAGTTGTAATTCTCAATTTCGGTGAACTATAGCATACATTGATATTCATCATGTTGGTACCATGTACCGACTAGGAAACCATAGTGTTAGTACCATGTACCATTTCGGTACTATAATGTTGAT
Organism: Eudiplozoon nipponicum; assembly: GCA_029291075.1. Lineage (NCBI taxonomy): Eukaryota > Metazoa > Platyhelminthes > Monogenea > Mazocraeidea > Diplozoidae > Eudiplozoon > Eudiplozoon nipponicum. Next base: position 48,336 of record JAQBSW010002066.1, on the reverse strand, counting down.
ATCGGTTACTAACACAATAGCTCTAGTGTTAGTATCCTTTACAGACTCCGTATATATATTATATAGAGTGAGTTAGCGTTGAAGTCGCATTGTCGAGACTTTATATAATGTTAGCTTCACTAATGCAGGTTGAGACTGTCTGGAGATTGTACTCGTTCTATTATCCCACATTCCTCACCCAACTATATAGTGGTTAAAGGGCGTAATACCGGCTCCTACTGATTAGTCGCCTGTAAGCACAAAACGAATCTGCATGAGATTTTACTTTCCGTTTATACTGTCTTTTGTTTATCCTTCTGGTCACAACTGAGCTAATTTGTTACTAGGTTCGCAACACCTAATACATACTTGCATATATATTGGTTCACCGCAACAAACAGTATTTAACTGTTAAAGATGAATTGGCTGTTTCGCACCAAAAACATTTAAGAGAGTTTTCAGATCTTATTAAAGGCAGGAGTTAATACAATTTGCATTCGATTACCTTGCATTTCGTGTGATAAACCAGAGATTCACATTCAAGTTATGGAAATAATCCCGCTTGATACTTCGAAATTTTGTTTTCACAATGGCAGAAATATACACATCGGATTTGAGTGTATTTAACGACAATCTATGCTTACTACTTGAATGAATTTGAATTAAAATTTTATTTCCGGATTAGTGTTGAAATATTTGGCAAAAGACTTAAATTTTTTTTAAAGATTGGCAATTCTGTTTCTAAAATATTTGAAACATAGTGTTAACAAAATATCGAAAATATTGATAACAGATATAAGTAAATTTCGTTCATATTACCTAGACTAACTGTGTTATAAACATCATCATGTACAGCAACACAAAAGTCAAAAATTTTAAAGGCGGGTACTGCCGCCAAATTCTAACTAATTCGTGTTGACGTCTGAACGTCTAATGATGGTAAATGTATTAGTAACACTTCGGCGACTGTTTTATTACTAATAATAGAAATATCACAAGTACTAGAACTTAGACAATAACCTCAAATATTATAAAATCTACTACCAAACTATAATAATCACCCTACAATTTCTTTTACTAACACTATTATGACTACGCTACTGGTACTTATACAACTATTACTACTAACATTACTAAAGCTAACATTGAGACATCAAAACTGCTACTGATTCTAGTGCTGCTACTAAATTAACTTCTATTAATAATTAGAATATTTATAATATTGACAAAATTGATACAATACTATAATCAAAATATCAATAGCAGATATTATAATAAAAATGTTGTTTATAATAATAATTTTCAGCATATAAATAAAATTGATAATATAATGGTTAACTGCTTTATTTTAGCTTTCTTATAAAAACGCAGGTTAAATTTTGCTTGATTCGTTATCTTTGGACAAGATGTGTTGACTGTTGCACACCATCCTACATCCTATTATCCCACATTCTTGACCAAAATATATAGTTGTTAAACAGCGTAATACCGGCTCCTACTGATGACTCCACTAAGCACGAAAGGAATGTGCATGAGATTATACTTTACGTTCATGCTGCCTTTGGTTTGTCCTTCTATTCACAACTAAACTAATTTGTTACTAGGTTCGCAACACCTAATACATACTTGCATATATATTAGTTCTCCGCTCAAACAGTATTTAACTGTTAAGATCATGTTTCGGTTTGTTATGGATGGCGTGGTTACATCCAGGATTGTCGTTCTTTTTGGAACACTTATGTCGACTCGGACCATGCACTTATACTTTGTAGATTCTCACTAAAATTTGCCAAGAAAATAAATAAGAATAAACCTCAAATAGATGTAAGCAAACTCGAACAATCGCCCGTCCGTCAAAAGTATGAAGATATTTTAAAGTCAAAGCTAACTGGTTTTAATGGCGAAAAATTCGAATTTACTTTGGACCAAGATAAGTTCCACTATGAACAATGCAGGTACTACTGTATGTGGCATTGTAGTCCCTCTTAGAAATAATCATTGGATCTCTGTAAAATCTATGGAGATAATCGAAACTAAGTGCTAAAATCCAGCTATCTTGGTTTATAGCAAGACGAAAACTTTGTGTTTTTGAATGTATCTACAATCTAATCCCTTTATTGCTAACCTGGGTTCATATAGTTCAACGTGTCACAACCCTTCGTATGTGTGCTACAGTTGCTGACTTTGTCAGGAGGCAGTAAAATATTTGCAAGAATTACTTAACAATCCAGGACTTTTATAATGCTGTTGAACTACGCTAGTGTCCTGGACGGGTAACTTTATGGCCATTTAATATTTCGCCAATACTAAAAATTTGCCATGAAAGTTTCAAGAAATTCTTTATTTATTCACTTCATTGGGAAGTTTCACCAAAAGCAGTGTTTTAAATCACGTTTGTTTACAAATGACCATGAACTGAACACTTTGATATTATTGCAGCACAAGTGTTCTAGGCGTAGTTAAGTTAACGTAAACGCTGCACTTCTGGCCATTTCGTTTGAACTTGTTCTATGAATATTACACTATCGCGGGATTAGTATCAATACAAAGCTATCGACAAACGCTATATCTACGCTGCAGTGTGCTAAATGGTAAGACCGAAATATTTGACCACAAATGATTCAATATATCAGAGTTGTATTTAAAGCAAACGTTTCAAATTGTGCTCATCAATACTTCTCTGAACGTAACGTCTTCAGCCGTGTAATTCGCCAATCCATCAAGACATCTCAATTATTTGTGTACATTACAATTTCTGCAATTAATCCTCATTGCAGTGTGTTTTTTCAACAAAATTTTCTACAAATAGATAGATTTTCTCGAAATGTTCAAACTACGTTTACCCATTTTAATTAAATGAATTAAGACTGGAGCAGTTTTAGCTTAAAACTGTATAACTTGTGATAACAGTTCCCTTAAGTACTCGGTTATTGGAAATTGAAATTAGCGGAACATTTGACATTGGATTTTGTTAAAGCTCTTTAAGCGCTTCCTGAAGTAAATTTATTTATTTTAAAATTTTAAAATAAGCTATTTCAGCCCGAATAGGATTTATCAGAAAAGGTGGCGATATTTCAACCGAAATGCTCTAAAGAATTAGTGCGACTACAACTACAGATTCTTTGCCTTATTGTTGACTTAACCTACATTGATTGGGCCGTTTTTGCGGGTTTCCTCAGAATTTATTATATGTGTATCATCCAGCCGAGACGTAAATATCCCTTATTCCGCAGGCAAATTATTCAATTTTGCAGATAATGCTCATAATAAGTTCTCCACTCCGTCAGATGTTATTTTAAACCCAACACTAGTGTTTTATTTTTAATCAATTCTTTATAGAAGTTTGCTCGTATAATGCGCGTCCATTTAGTTGAACAACATACAAATATTTATTATTTTACATTCACTTCTGCGACTCCAAGGCTGCTACCATCATTGTGCTGACTACTTCATCTTAATTCGGGAACTTCTGCGAGGACGTTTTGTTGTACTCATGTTAGTCTCAGATGGGACACTTGGTATGTTCTCGGTCTCAAAGTTGGCCATTGCTACAATTATACCAATACTGTCTGAGCCGTACAGAAGAATTCCCCAAAAATGGCAGTTCCTACTTATATTTGTTCATAATCTCCGACAAAGTAAAAGTGGATCTGCTGGATCGGAAATGCATGACGCAGACAGTAAAATACCATGCTATTTGCGCATCCCTTCTGGCTTCAAATACGGTAACATCCGTAGTCATTTTATTAATTTCCACAGTTCACGTTGATTCCTTAAGTTCATGTAGAAGTACCATCGAAGACACTGTAGTCGGCATCATCGATCGGGAGAACGACCGAATGCAATAATTCAGCGATATATATATATATATATATATATATCAATTAAATATTGCACCTTATATACTTTACGCCTAAATTGGTATTTACTGTAGCCTTTCTCAATAGTGATTTTGACACCGAAATGTCGCCAGGCGTAACTATGACAACACCATGTGTGAGCCATTTTCAACTTACATTTGTCATAACCTCATGCATAAATTAGGTTTACGACGCAAATTTCCTCAATGGTTGATCGAGTTAAGACATCGAACACTATTTAAAGTCCATATTTCCTTTTAAAATATCGACTAATGTTGGATCTAGCAGATCAGAAAATCGTCGGCTTCACGGCCAGCCATGGATAAGGATTTTTAACCAAATACTGTAAATGTGTGGAGTTACAGATCATCCATTCATCTAAATTGCATTCTTCAGCCGAGGTATTCAAAAACTTTAGATGACACCAATGGCTGTTCAGCTTCAGCAAATAAAAGCTACGAATGACCGCCTACATTTTTCGGTTTATTTGAGTAGCTTTACATGACTTTTGGCCTTAAATGCATCTTTAAGACTATGAAAAGGTTCATAGATAACATACTCCGCGATGACAAGAACTACTGCATGTAATATATATTGAGGACATAATCGTCTTTAGTTCTGAATTGGTAATTTTTGTCTCAATCTCGACATTGGCGCCAGGCATAACGCCTTCTTTGGTTAGCATAGATAGTTTTAATCTTTAAACAAAATCAAATGATTGTGGCAATATAAAAATAGGTACTTTCGTGCCAAGCCCCTTCTGCCAACCAACTGGCCCAAAGAGGAACCTACTAAGCATAGCATGTAAATGATCGGCAATTATTTAAACTGTTTTCTACGAAATTATATTTCTATGAATAACAAGTTTGCTCTCCTTAACCGCGCGCCACTTGCGCTCTGTTTCATGTTAAATTGGCTAAGGTCATTTGGACCTCATGTGATTCATATTCCATAATATTACTTGTCTCATGGGGTATGACTAACTGTGTTCAACTAACATGGTAACAGCACTATAGATTTCAAGATATTAGCACTTTACCAATAATATATTTTTGTGAAGAATGTGGGAAAATTGGAGGGTAAAATTTCCAGTACGAATGCGATTTAACTTCATATAAATTCTGGATAAAAAGCCAATGGCGGTGCACAAAATTCGACCTAACTAAAGACCGATCGCGTAAAATGCATAATGCATTGCCTGTATAAACGCATGTATTTGCTGCGCAGACACAGTTAATTTGCACCGCGCTATTTGCTGTCAGATTTGTAACTCATTTTTACTCTTGTTGTAGTGCAATTGCGAACGTTTAAGTAATTAAGCGGATATATTCTTTGACCAATTTCCATGTGATGCGCCAGGACTAAAAGATAGCAGCCTCTGCCCTGGTGCTCTTTAGATTCACGTCTTCGTGCCGCTGAACTTGCTAACGGCTCTATTAAGTTCCAAATACTTTTATAGCTCACTTGGGTTTTTTTGGTGTAACTTCTAACAATCCCACGCGTGAGCATTACAAAATATGTTTTATAACAAATGTGTTTTAATATTTGATTTATTTCTTATTTCAAATTAAAATTAACAAAGAATGATTGAAATAAAATATATACAGAAATAAATAAATGACATACATCCGGATTTTGGTGTGTAGTCACGTGTAAATGTTGTAAGCCCGTCAAGGCGCACACCTGGTTTCTGCCAGTCGGATAGATTTGGGCGGATTGGCTCACGTCTGCAGGCACCCGGATGGGCAACGTACGCGTCGCTGTAGTCAGTGGATTTGGCGAATGGTGTCATCGCTCCTTCGATTAGGCGAAGACTGCTAGATGGTGGCTTCACCGGTTTACGTCGGGCATTTAGACTAAATAGAATAAGCGTTTACGTGTGTGTTTAAGAGCACATATATGCGCGCAAATACGTGTTTCCATAATTTTTCTTTGTGGTATAATTATACACCTGCCTATTGCAGCAATTTATAGTTCAACCATAAGAGTTTGTTTAGGAGTGTGATCATTTTAGGGTGTTTGGGTGGTTATTCATGCGTAAATGTTGTAATATAATTTAGTGGTAATGTGGGCATTAAATGTTTAAAAAATCATTTCTTGCGAGGGCGTTGAAAGAAATCCATAAAACAATGTTGGCGAACTTGAAATAAACTCCAATTTTTTCTTTATTAATAAAAACCAATATCAGCAGTCTACTGTCAGTTCTTCGACTAGTTACATAAAATGGGATTGGTGTCTATCTACAGTTTGAAAACTTTATTACAAGCTTCGTAAATGACACTCAGGCACTCAATGTTTGTTTAATTATTTCAAAAATAAATGCGTGATTGAAGCTGAAAACATGTTATGCATCGTGATTGAATAGAAATTGTGCAACTAATATTTCCAATCAAGTACAATGTACGCATGACTGCTAGAAGTGAGAGCCGTATATCTTATTTTGCATTACTTATTTGAGCATTACGGTTCAATCCTTGTTAGTAAATTTTTACGTCATGCGCTGATATTTATAAGAAAAAGTAACATCGTCAAGTCAATACAATTTAAACAATAATTGTTTGCGCGGGTGGTGGTAACAATTCTTTAAATCAAGTTTGCGAGCTTGAAGTAAACACCAATCCCATTGTATTTAACCAGTCGTCGAACAACATAACAAAACTACCGCCAACCGCAACGCACTGACGGGTTTCGACCTTCCATGATCATCATCAGAGTACGACGGCAAACTGACTATCGAGGATCAAACCGCATTGAGTATATATGGAAATCAAACTTAGATATGCGGCTCTCACCTCTAGCAGCCTTGCATACATTGAACTTGACTGAAAATGTCGGCTGCACAATTTCTATGCAGTTACGAACATTAACTGTTTGCAGCTTTCGCCACATATACATATATAGACAATACAATTTAACAATAATTGATTGCGCGGGTGGTGGTAACAATGCTTTTAATCAAGTTTGCGAGCTTGAAGTAAACACCGACCCCATTGTATTTAACCAGTCTTCGAACAACATAACAAAACTACCGCCAGCCGCAACGCACTGACGCGTTTCGACCTTCAATGATCATCAACACAATTTAACAACAATTGATAGCGTGGGTGGTAGTAAAAATTTCTTTAAATCAAGTTTGCCGTCGTACTCTGATGATGATCATGGAAGGTCGAAACGCGTCAGTGCGTAGCGGCTGGCGGTAATTTTGTTATGTTGTTCGACATTTGGTTAAATACAATGGGATTGGTGTTTACTTCAAGCTCGCAAACTTGATTTAAAGAACCTTTACCACCACCCACGCAATCAATTGTTGTTAAATAGTGTTGCCTATATATGTACATGTGGCAAAAGCTGCAAAGAATTAATGATCGTGACTGCATGGAAATTGTGCAGCCGACATTTCCAGTCAAGTTCCATGTAGGCGAGACTACTAGAGGTGAGAGCCGAATATCTAATTTTGATTTCTATAGATATTGAATGCGGTTTGATCCTCGATAGTCAGTTTGCCGTCGTACTCTGATGATGATCATGGAAGGTCGAAACGCGTCAGTGCGTTGCAGCTGGCGGTAGTTTTGTTATGTTGTTCGACGACTGGTTAAATACAATGGGATTGGTGTTAACTTCAAGCTCGCAAACTTGATTTAAAGAATTGTTACCACCACCCGCGCAATCAATTATTGTTTTATTGTATTGCTTATATGTGTATATGTGGCGAAAGCTGCAAACAGTTCATGTTCGTGACTGCATAGAAATTGTGCAGCCGACATTTCCAGTCAAGTTCAATGTATGCGAGACTGTTAGGGGTGAAAGCCGCATATCTAAATTTGATTTCCATATTTATTCAATGAGGTTTGATCCTCGATAGTCCGTTTGCCGTCGTACTCTGATGATGATCATGGAAGGTCGAAACGCGTCAGTGCGTTGCGGCTGGCGGTAGTTTTGTTATGTTCTTCGAAGACTGGTTAAATACAATGGGGTCGGTGTTTACTTCAAGCTCGCAAACTTGATTTAAAACATTGTTACCACCACCCGCGCAATCAATTATTGTTAAATTGTATTATCTATATATGTATATGTGGCAAAAGCTGCAAACAGTTAATGTTCGTGACTGCATAGAAATTGTGCAGCCGACATTTCCAGTTAAGTTCAATGTATGCAAGACTGCTAGAGGTGAGAGCCGCATATCTAAATTGGATTTCCATATATATTTAATGCGGTTTGATCCTCGATAGTCAGTTTGCCGTCGTACTCTGATGATGATCATGGAAGGTCGAAACGCGTCAGTGCGTTGCGCCTGGCGGTAGTTTTGTTATGTTGTCCGAAGACTGGTTAAATACAATGGGATTGGTGTTTACTTCAAGCTCGCAAAAGTGATTTAAAGAATCGTCAAGTCATGTGAATGACAGCAGTTTATCTATTTGATTAAAGTTATACTTGCGCCTATTTAAAGTCACCCAACCTGTCTTAAATTAGCCGTTATATACACACACATTATGGTTTATTGTAATATAGCCAAGGGCATTAAAAAAGCTAAAAAAACATAATTTGCTTAATGTTTGATGAAATACTCAAAGTTTAAGCAAAACTTACTTGATAAATGTCTAAACTTTAATAATAATAATAATAATAATAAAAAAAATAATAATAATAATTATTATAATAATAATAATAATAATAATAATAATAATAATAATAATAATAATAATAATAATAATAATAATTATTATTATTATTATTATTATTATTATTATTATTATTAAAATATTATTATTATCATTATTATTTTATCGTAATAATAAAAAATAATAGTAATAATTATCTACTACTATTAACAATAATAATACTAATAACAATAGAACTAATATTTCACAAAATAATTGAAAAGAAGAATTTCTAAATGAGTTTTATATTATAAGTACATACATCACTGAAAGAGTAATATTCATTTGAAGTGTAATGTTGACTAATTATGTATCTGGTTACCTATAATGGCTTACCAGCTCTTCGACACAAACGTGTTTCAAACTGCATGTAGTTACAAAAACATGCAAATTTTTTGTAGGTATTCGTCAAAAGAATAAATAGAAATTCATAAAATCACCGTTTCTCTTCTGTGTATTAGGTGTTTTAAAGAAAATAATAGATTACATTTGTATTACTAATCACGTGTCATTGTAAGACAAAGGCGAGTATAATATATATTATAATAATTTATTTCAATACGACTTATGTATATATTATTATACCTTAATTAAATTTAAGCTCCTCAGTTAAAATGGAGTCTGTTACATAATGACAGAACCTAGGTGATCAGTCAGAACTTTACCTCGAAAGCGACGCCAACTAGGCTTCGCCTGAAGAAAAGTCTAAATAAGAAACATTAAATGATATAAATTTGACAATTACAGGCAGTGCCCGGCTGGGTTGACAAAGTGGATGAGTTGTAAGACTGCAGCAAATGTACTCTGGTTCGTGTCCTATTCGCGGTAATTCTCATATGTATTTAATGAGTGCCAAATAAGAGCGAAACCGGCCAACTTAATAAATTTAATTTGCTATCTAATGCTATATATATATATATATATATATATATATATATATATATATATATATATATATATATATATATATATATATATATATACATGCATATTGGAACATAATAACGCGTTGCAGGATTTAAGATGCTTTAATTCCAAGAACTTTATGTTTTAATGTGTCACTGTTTTTTTATAATGAAAATGGTTTTTAACATATTGATATAGTTTCATGCCTTAATGTAGTCAAGATTAAAAGTAAACAAATATAAATAGTTAATGTACATGAATGATCTGTTCTGGTATTACATACTTACTCGTGCTTAATAAAATCATGCTGGTAGGTCGGTTCCCCTGCGAATGCGACATTTGATGGGATGTACACAGTTTGCGGGTTGTAATTCTTTGGTTTCAAAGTGGGCCAAGCCTTGTACTCAGCTAAAATTAACGTGATATACAGTCCAATATGAAGCACAGAACGAGTCGTGAAAACGGGGTAAAACACCATAAAAACAGTTGAGTGAGCGTGAGGATTAGTCATATTTGAGCAGTGAAAGTGTCTTGAAGAAGTGAAAATTGTAGAATGTATAATTTCTTCGCTTGGTAAAATGGCATAAACTCCAAGCAAGTAAAAACTGAGACATATAGGCATAATGCTCCTAAGCAACTCTTGTATTACTTCAAACCCTAATTCTAAGGATTTTTATGTAAACATTTTTGTCCATTTGATTTTATTGTGCTTAGATGACCATCTTCTGGTCACCATCGGCTGAGCGCCAGAAAGCATTAGTTACAAACAACATCTACATACCAGCCAGTTATAACAAATCTCCGTTTGATTTGTTGCCATTATCGTATCTAGCCAAAGAACCGCTATTGCGTTAGCTAAGAATTGGTAAAACTCCCAAAATTTTTCCGACGGCCGGGTGAAGCCAAACTACCGATAAAATCGAGCACTCGTTGCTAATTTGCGCAACACCGTACGCTCTCAGACTCTTAGTCGTATGAACTTCTAGCGGCTCCACTCAAATACAATGTATGCCAGACTATTTTGTTGTGTGATTGATGTTTATATAAAGGGTGTTTATATAAAGTACATAAACATGCTTTAACTGACTTTTATCAACACTCGCAAAATAAATGATTGCATGATTTATCAATTCTGTATCTAAAACGCCTTGTGTTGATATTTTTTATTAATTACAACATATATTAGTTATCCTTTTTAACAATTTAAATTTCATATAAAAGCTAAAAATGTATCATTTTAATAAATTATGAATATGAAAATAGGTAGACTTATGATAATTTATGTTATTATAAAAAATACAATTTGGTAAACCATTTAAAATTTGTAAACCTTCAATTTCAGAGAAACTAATTGTGGACGAATTCAGAGTGACAGAACAATCCATGATCCGAGTCGACATATGTGTTCCAAAACCAACGACAATCCTGAATGCAATCACGTCATCTATAATTAATTGCTACAAGATTTATTTGATTCCATCTTTGTCTGAGGATTGGAGGCCACCATCTGCCGCAATGCCGTAAACTGCTTCTGAAGTATTTGCTTCTTAAGCACAATATTTGGACCGCGCAGCTAACCAACAATCATACACCATTATCATTGCGCATCGAGCTTAAAGTGTATCTTCTACCTAAATGAAATTCTGCGTTATTTAAGTGCCCAGCTTAAACATATATGTCACCTTTAAACAAGACTATATTTGAAATGCTTGCTCTACCTAGCAAAGTGGTTAGTTCGGAGTAAAAAGTGTCCTTGCTGTCATCTGTTATGCAATCATCGGGATCATATTCAGGTACCAAACTAAGACAATGCTGATTAAGTTTTTTGGCATTGATTTTAGTAGATGTATTTAAATGTGCCGCACAAAGTCGGCTGTTTACAGGGATTCATTCAGTTAGACAAGCTTTAGCTCGTGGGCTAAAAACAATACCGACGTCAAATTTACCGACTTCAGAAATCACCGTGGAACCAGATGTTCGAAGCCAATATACGCGTAGTTAGAGATGGTGCATCCCATTCTGTAATGCTAGTAGGATTCTGCATGCTAGTTTCAGATACGCAACATGCATTGATCTCTAGTTTATCGAACGTAACTATAAGAGCTTCTGTTGTCCAAATTGTTTTAATGTTCGCACATAAAATGCGCCTATGTTAACACCTAACTTAGGTTTAACAAATGATAGTCTCCATAAACTATTTTGATATTTGGCAAACCGATATTAAACTCAGTAGTATAATCAACATCCATCATATTCATAGCATCTAAACGAGCGTTATTGTTAGATTGAGAAAAGGAAAGTGAAGCAAAAGAGGAAGAATCAGAGATAGTGTCTGCAGTAGCCTGATTTTGAACACGATTGGATTGGTTATAATGTCATTCCAGAAAATTCTACGAAAAGAATTAAGCATTTTTTTAGTAGTTTACAATTGACCAATGCAGAAAAATCCAAGGAAATACGCTTGGAATTGCAACCATTTAAATATTGTAAACCGTCTCGAAACTTACCTCGATACGTTGGCTCGCCTTCGAACTTCGCGAGGTCTCGCCTTGTCTGCACTTGTTTGTAGGCCGATGCTCGACATCCTGGCTTTTCTGCATTTCAAAATTATTAAAATAAATCAACCAATAAACAATGAATAAAAAAAACGAAAATTCAAATCAGGTTCTTGCTTCGAACAAGTTTAATTTGTACCAACGTCTCATAAATGTGCAACCGCTTTAAATATTAACAAAAAATATGTTACTAAATGTGATAAAACACCATCAAGTTAAATGCATCATCATCATGAACATCAATACAAAAGTCATTTGCGACTAATGCTTCATTTCCATATGACTATAAGAATTTTTGTTAAACGAGAAAAGTTTCTAAAATGTGATATTAATCGAAAAAATTTAGGCACACAAATTGTTAAAAAAGAGATTTATGAAGGGGGATCTGGTTACTATGACTATATTTACCTAGAAAACAGTAGTGAGGCAAAACAAAACTCAGCACAACACCATTATGGCCGAATCTTCATTAAATAAAGAGAATATCGACAAAACAACATCTTCACGCTTGAATACATAATTGTCAGAAAGAAAAAATCACCTGTGCAAATGTCACTACTACTTCTGTTTATACTGAATAGGATACACCAATCTGGTTTTACAATAACCTGCCATTTTAATAATTAAGAAACCATTAATTGCGTGAGTGTGGATAACAAATATATAAATTAAGGTTGCAAGCTTGATATAATCTCAAATCCTATTTTATGTACATTTTTTGTATAAACTAAGCATTGTATGAGGTAGCAAATGCAATTTATTCAGAAGACCGGTTTCTTCCTTACTACTAAATTGCACCAAAATTAAGAATTACAACTACTCCTGAGCACCTGTTACTCCAGAAAATCTATAAACTCTAGACTTGACCGATATCAGTTATCACATTTCGCGGTAATCATGAAGTTATTCAATAAAAAAACAATAGTTAGATACTGTTCGTTGTGGAGAACTAGTATACTGCAGTTGTGTATTAAATGTTGCACAGTTAGTAACAAATTAGTTTAAAAAGCACCAGAAGGATAAACCGAAGACAGCATGAACTGAAGGTATAATCTCATGAGCACATTTGTTTTGTGCTTACTGGCGACTCATCAGTGGGAGCCGGTATTACGTCCTTTACCCACTATATATCTGGATGAGGTATATGGGAAATTAGGACGGTACCATCTCCTAGACGAATGTGTATTTAAGCAGTAATGGAGTTTATTTCATATAAAGTCTTCAAAGATGCGACTGGAAAGCCAACTCGCATTTCCCTTTTAAAATGTGTTGTGTATACCTGGGTTATAATAAAATTACGCATCAGTACAGAATTTATTTCCTAATTTAAATGACTAATTAACAAAATTTGGCGGAACTGATATTTATTTATGCTTATTTATAATTTTTTGCTTGAATCTGAAAATCAAAAGGAGTTAGATTGAAAAATTTCGAAAAATGATAAAATTTTTGCTATCCCACCTGTGTAGTCGTCTTTATAACTGGTAGTTCCGTTAAATGAAGCTAAAGGCGGCTTATACATATCCTGCTTCTTGACGAATTTCTCCTGCAAAGGATGCTGCACATAGTCCATTCTAGATGTTGAGAAAGTTGGCCAAACATAAATCAATAATAATAAAGATGAAATTCTGGTGCTCAGTTACAGAAAAGTATGCATGCTCATTACGTATCACATATGCAATCAAACAAAAGACCCGGCATGGGACAAAAATGATTAACCAATGTCATCATGAACAGAAAGTATAAGCTCAGGTGCACATTCGTTTCGTGCTTAATGGAGACTCATCAGTAGGAGCTGATTCTACGCCATATGCCTACTATGTTTTTGTTTAAGAAATGTAAGACAGGTGGACAGTACAATCTCATATACAAATGTATATTCCAGGAGCAGTTGAGTCAACTTCATATAACATCTTCCTCCATGCGACTTTAAAGCCAACTCACTATATAAAATATGTATATACCAAGCCTATCAATGGTGCCAACACGATTGTTTTTGAAATACTAAGACTGTACCAGGTGTTAACGCAATGGATATCGAGGTAGGAAACATTTAACCAACATTGAGAACTATAGCCAATTCCGAAGACTTGTTACTCTAGCAAATCCATCTTTTCTGATCTCGTCCAAAATTAGTTGTCCCATTTCTTGATAGTCATAATTTTATGCTTATAATTTTTTTTATATACATAGATATTTCATGAACAAGTAAATCTGATTATCAGTTAAGGTTAATGATAATTGTCATATCTCAGATGAGATTACTCTTTCTGCATGTAATGTTTATTGCGTATGACTGGATATGACTCATGTTCCGTCTTAAAAGAATGAAAAAAATGCGAAACTGTATTAATAGAAATTACTTGATCTACGTTTTGACAAACACAGGCTGAATTCCAGTTGTTTTGTTTCTTCAAGATATTTCTGGGGCCGTTGTCGGCCGTCTTCTTTAGTTCATCCATCATCACAAGTTTTACAAAATAAACTAATGGAGCAAGCCAATCTGTTCGTGTTTTATGTTCACGCCTGATTCTGGTGAAAATATATAATTACACGAACATTAGTTGCGCTGGTGGTGATAACATTTATTATAATCAAGGTTGCGGTCTTGGTATAAACACCTGACCCATTAATTACTTACATATGTCAGTATAAACTAAGAATTGTATAGTGTCGAAAAGGCAATTCATTCAGTAGATCGGTTTCGTCCTTATTGGGAACTCATCATGTACTGGCCAGAATTTGCCGCGGACAGGACTATTGGTGAAAATATATGCATATTATTAATGACATACCTAGATATTCGTTGGAAGCACATTTCTGATCGTGATCTTGACAATTTCATTAGCCGAGATATATTTACCCCTTCCGTATGTACTGGTTGTCATCTAAGTCTAAATTTGATCGATGTTTCATCTGTTGGCGTGTTGTACACACGCCTGCTTCAGGTATACATTTATTTACTTTTTATGAATATTATTTGGTATATACATAGCTATTTGTTTAATTAACTGATTCTTGTTGTAACCAACAGGGTGTTTGCATCCATTGTCTTCAATTTGACTCCGGATATTTCGACTTCCGGTTACAGAAGCCTTTTTCAACGGAAAAAAACATCCTTCAATCACGTTGACAACCAATAAGTCAAGTGGTAAATTTAGTTAAAGCTGTTTCATTTATGTTTATTGCTAGATCTCTTAAGCATAGCTGTCTTTTCACTAGGCCAGTGTTTGCCATGTATGTGTCTGCATGTGTAAACTCATCGAAATGAAATTAAATTGATTAAATAACACATATTAACGACTAACTAGATAAGCGTATGCCATGCCTGTGTGTATTTGCTCTCGTTTGTTTTGAATTTGGAAGGAATCAGTTACTTAACGTGTACACTCATCCCAGTGAAATTAGTGATTTAACAACATCCAACGATTCACTATATAAGCGTGTTTGTGATTGTTTAGGACTGAGAAGTAATTAGTTACATACAATTAACTGAACGTGTATCACTCATGTAAGTGAAACTAAAGTGATATTTATCAATTTCTCGTTTTACACGCCAGACATCTTCCTCACACGCAATTCCATAAATTAGGTATTAACGACGAGTGGCATCCGCGTAAGGAATGGGGAAAGATACTATGAATACCCGGTTGCACGATTTTAACAGTAAATAATTACGTGTTATTAAAAATAAAAATAAATATAAAATGTATCATTAGGATAGAAAGTTAAAAATAAATATGATTCATAATAGAAATTCAAAAATTGCCTACTGAAAGAAAGATAATAGTAATAGTGCAAAGAAAAATTTCCTTTTTTTAAAAAAAGAAAAGGTTTACTAAAAGGTACTAAAAAACATGAAGAACCTAAGTTAATAGATTCAATATGATCCCAGGTAATCATTTCCAAGATAATCCGAAAATAAATTAAGATATATTTAATTACTCATCCCCCGCACTCTTTTAGTTAATGGCAGTCTAAACTTCGCTTCCTACCATTATTTAATGCTCTATTTTAAATTTAACCTGGTCAAATTCAAAAATTGCCTACCGAAAGAAATATGTTGCACGACATGGAATAGATTAATTATCTGGCCCAACAGAGTGTTTGCATCCACTGTCGTCACTTTTACTCCGAATAATTCAACTACCAGTTTCGGAGGCCTTTTTCAACGCAAAGCATATCCCACAAACAATTTGAAAAGTGGCCAATTTACTTTAAACTGTTTCATTTATACTTTTTACTAGACCCCTTAAGCATAACCATCTTTTCACTAAGTAAGCGTATGTCATCTTTGTGTGTGTGTGTGTATGTGTCTGCACGTGAACACTATTCGAAATGAAATTACACCTACTGACGAATCTCGTTGGATTTGGATTGAGAAGTAATCAGTTACTGCACGTATACACTCATCCCAGTCAAATTACATACATCTGACGATTCATCAGATACGCGTAGGCCACGCCTGTGTGTGTGCACGTGTGAGAACAGTGGATGCAAGCACCCTGTTGGGTACAACAAGGACCAGATCATTAATCTATTTCTTGTTATGCAATATGTTTCTATCATAGCTATTTGTTTGTTGAGTAAATATGATCGCGTAACAATGTTGTTGATAACTTCAGTAGCCGAGGTGATGTTATTCTTTCAGTGGGTAGAACTTTAGTCTCAGTCTAGATGTGATCGAGGTTTCATCTGTTCGTCTGCTGTGCACACGCCTGTTTCTTTTGAAAATGTAATACCTAGTTTTGCTATTTTACTAAGTTTCAGCGCGCGTAGAACATGAGGCTAGTTGTCTAATTTGATTAGTAAAAAGCAGAAGGCAGTGCCTTAGATTGCTACAACTATTGACACCTGTCTGTTACTATCTAGGAACCAATATGTGATTTATACCGTAGTGGATCGAAGGCGCTAGGTGAATAAATTTGACAACCTCGTCTATTGGCTTCAAGTCAAAAAATGTTTGGGGATAGGAGGAATTTTGTCTTTAATATTTAGAAAAATGTCCTGCTTAACTATGCGCACTGCTCAATTAGGGTTGATATTTTACTAGATTCTGGTAGATTTGTGCCAACAAAATACCATTTCTTATTTCAGCTGCGGGTCGACGTGAATAAGTGGTCGATCCCGCGAAAAGAATTATCCGACTACAAGACGGTTATTTGATCCTTTCCTCAGTTTCAGACTCACACTAGTATAACTTTATTAACTGGGTCCCCAGTATGTTCAAACAGGTTTGTGATGCCCGTATCCAACTAATAAATGCGATTTTATTGTTGAAAATAATCTATTTTAGCTCCGAAGTAAGCAGCCGGATGAATAAAATTGACTCGTAATGTTTGATCTAGTTTATTACCTATGAACGCTTAGATGTCAGTCATTCAAAATCAAATAGAACAGAGACAACAGTCGCTTAATCATTCCAGGTGACAGTAGCCGTATTCTCACGCCTCCTTCGTTTAGGCAAAATTCTGAAAGACAAAAAACATATACAACCATAAGATCCAGAAACTGGTATTTCCAAAATTAGACGGTGAACTGTTTGATGGTTTGCATAGCTTATCAACCGCACCCGGACTAAGGGTAACATGTTAAAAAATTGAGGAGGAAATATATATATATATATATATATATATATATGTTCTCGGCCTAAACTAAACAGTGTAAAATAGGAAATACGGCTAACGAAGTAGACTGGTTTCGTTTTTATTCGGTCCTCATCAAATACTCACTAGAATTACTGCGATCGGTGCTAGAATCGGGTTACATATGTTTCGCACTATCTAAAATTGTCAGTTATATACCAACTTATGTTTCTAGTCAGTTTGTAAGTCAGAGGAAGCCTATTTGGCATTGCTATCAACGTTATGTTCCAACTGATAGCCAATGATCTGTTATTCCAGATCTGACATAATTCCAGTTAGGAAAGTGATAATAAATTAGGGATTCTTGACAGTTTTTATCTTATATAATTTTCCAGTGCGTTAGCCAACCATTGCGTAAGATTGCAAATGAAATTCACCAAGGAGACCAGATTTGTCTTTGCTACGCTTTCATCAAGTACCTGCCAGAATTTCCGCGGTCGGTGCTCGGACCGGGGCTCATTGTCTCAAGAGTCAAGCAGCTCCAATATTGTGCAACCAAAGCAGCATACTACCTGCAGATTTCAATTATATACCAACTAATATTTTTTGTCAGTCTTATCTTCAAGTGGAGCCTATTTGGTATCGCTTTCGACCAATTGGGAACGGCAGCTATGCCACTTGGGGAAATTATGTTGAATTATATTATAAGGATAAGATTTGATAATATAATTATTATGTGAGAATAAAGAAAACGTAGTAAAAATTTAGACTTTATATTCATCCAATAGACCGGTTGTGTTCTTATTTGGGCCTTATTCAGATACTTTTCGAATTAACCTCCTACACACACATTCACTCACACACACACGCATATATATATACTTATATATATATATATATATATATATATATATATATATTTCTAATTAGGAAGAAAAAACACATTAATAAAAAGAACGGATAGCTGGCCATTTATTTCGAGAATTACTAAACTTCGCTTAACAATCTTTCATTTATATATATTCTGGGTTTTCATTTGAATATGTAGGTGGCAACAAATATGACTCGGTTTCCTATTTCTGGTTTTGGCTGATTGGTAAGTGTGTATGCGTTTGTGTCTGTGCGTGTGCCTGTTTGCATGTAAAGGTCCTTCGCACTGATGTGATGTCTGAGATCTGGTCATTATTGTATTGATGGCTTGAGAATTAACCATCTGTTGGAATTGTTCGCTGTTACGTGTACGAGTGCTATTTTTCCGAGTGTAGTCTTTCGTTTCACCATTATCCACTTTGTTATTAATGTGTTTTTTCTTCCTAATTAGAAATATATTAAGTAATAATTGAAGGCAATGGACATTATATATATATATATATATATATATATATATATATATATATATATATATATATATATATATATATATCAATTCTGGAGACCAGAATTTATTTTGTTGTGCTAAGTTTTGTGTCTTTCCGATTTATTTGGTATACTTACGGCGTTTCATCGCTGTAATTAGTTATCATAACTGACAGTTTAAAGTTCTTTTAATTTACAAAAATAACTATGAAGTCATGGTAGTGCAAAATTGAAGCGTCAGCATGAGGCGTTGAGGTTATGCTGCTTGGAAGCCTGTTTTTATTTTGAATACTGTCTCCACGCAGAGTCAATCTAATTACTGTTAAGCAGGGCAGAGTTACAAGTATAGGTAACTCAACGTTAGCCGAAGCCGGCTAACGAACCCAGGTGGAGTAGCAGATTGGCGAATAAAATTTTAAGCGTTTTAAACAAGAATGGATGTATTTTGTTAAGAACATAAATTAGAAATAATGAGCAATAATAGAAAACTAACTAATTAAGAAATATCCGTTTTACTTTATAACTAAATTATTATTCAGTTAGCTAGTCGAGGCACTCAGTTTGGTAAGTGTTAAATTGAAAGATGAAAAGAATAAATTGATTAAATAGCTAAGTAAATAGACACGTATCCAGCCGTAGAAACTTAAGGAGAAAATGTAAAAGAAGCTGATTTATATCTGGTCTAATTTCTTTTTACCTTTTCACATCGAGAGGATTCCATGAATATATATATATATATATATATATATATATATATATATATATATAATATTAATATATTAACTAAAATTATAAACTATAGGAGTTATTACATAAAAATCGAAAAATAACGCCATTAGAATGATGATTAATTATTTTAAAAAATTAACCAAATAGATTTTGGCTTTCCTAGCCAATGATAATTATTTGCGTGAGGAATGTTATAAAATTGATCATTTAAACAGACACAGTTTTATGAAATTTCCTGTTAGTCGCTGAAAACAAAGACTCAAGCAAATCATGTATTGTATCTTCTGAAATTGTAACACAATGCACAGTAATGTGAATTGAGCATAAACTGAAATTGCTGAGTGAAGAAACGGCGGTAATTTACACGCAAATGAGTCGACTTTTCCGTGAGAACAGTTGTCAAGAGCAATGGCAACACGAGTTATCCTTTGAATAATAGGGCGAGTACGAATAGAAAGTTATACAAATTTAAGTAAAACCGGCATAAGAGTAAATCGTCGTTAGGATAAAGATAGCTCGGCTGCACAAAATAACTATGGATATATATGTCGGTTGTTTGGGTGGTGAAAACAATGGAAAGAATAAATTTAGTGTTCCAGAGCTTCATTTTTGAATGAATCACAACTTAAGGGTCACTTTCTTCACATTCTTTTGTAAGATTTTTGTCAGTGTCGGACATAAAGCCTCTAATTATTGAGTAATTGTAACTCTAATGCCTTATATAAGAGTATGGATTTAGTAGCGTCATTTAGTGCTTAGGCATAAATTAAATAAAGTGTTGTTACGTTTGTTCGCAATATTGCAATTAACTTACTTCGACGTTGTCTCTCCTGACATTCGTCCGTTAGTAATTGTGGGGACACTAACCGGTTTGCAAGAGACTACACTTGTCATTGGATGCTTTATGTACCGATTGGCATACTCGGATATAGTACAAGAGCCGAATGGTGCAGATTTTGGTGCCGAATGTGGGCATTTGTGCCGACTAAATCGATAATTCAAGAAAGTAAAAGTAATAATCTGAGACAAATTAAAATAATGAATATTTAAATTTTGAAGGCTTCTAAACTATTTATCTCTATGCCACACAATTTGGCGTCCGTACATCGGAGGGACCAAGACAGCTGTGCCTTGCATATTCTAGAGGAATACCGCCTTAACTCACCTGAGAAGAAATGATGTCACATGTTTTAGTTGGCCTCATGGATGACTGCCATTTCACAACATTCCTCGTAGAGCTCTAAATTGTGGGCGACTGGCGATGCTAATTCCTTAGGACATATAAATCTATTCTCTTCATTATTCAAATTATGAATTCGATGCCGCCATTGCTTGTCCTAGAAGCACAATTTAACTCGGACATTCGAATCCGTTTCTTTGGCATTAAGCCCTTCTTCATATCTCAGTGCGTAGGACTATGATGTATATAGATTATTTTTTTAGAAAAAGCAATGCTTTTGATAAAAAAATGTGAGGCAAAGTGTCTTTAATGGTAAATGCATTTTGATCCAACACAAATTGCATTAACATCCCATAGTCAACCAATGCTTGTAGTCTGGTTTTTGTGATTATCAAATATGAAAGGTGAACAATAAATCCACTGATGAGACAAAGCTCTAAGCCATATAAAATACTATTAAGTGTAAATAATTAAAACAATATTTTTCAAATTAAAGCAACATCTCAACTAGCTCAAATAAAGCTTCATGAGTACAAAAATATTGCTTTTTAACTAAATTAAATTTAAAATAGCAAACAATACGTTTATAATTTTACTATTTTTCTACGTTTGTATCATATTCATTGATTGGACTGAATGCAGAAGAAGAGGTGTATAATTAAAGATTACAGACTGTGCAATTGTAAATTCAAAAACGAGTTTTGGACAGTTTTAAAATAAAAGGATTGAAGATTTTATTCGTTCACACATTTTGACAAAAAATATGATCATTTTTATTGGTTACAAAAAGAATACATATTTGAACCATTTCCAAAAGTCAAGACAGGCCTCAACAACAGATTACATATAAATTAATTCAGACTTTTTAAATTTAATGTATCAAGCGTTGTTGAATAGTAGCACATATTCCTGTAGATAACATATTCAGGTTGATTTGCGAAAAATTTTTTGTTAAAAGTAAACAATCATTGCTTGCGTAAGCGGTGATTACAATTAATCAAATTAAGTTTGAGCAACCAATGATTGTTTAATACTAAATTTTCAATATAATATCACTTACAGAGTAGCCTGCTGTCTTTTCTATAACGACAGATTGGATTTAGATAGTTGGAAGCTTGGGTAAAATAGGGATGCTTTATAGGCTCTACCTAAATGTAAGGCTAACAAAAAAAATTAGTTAGTATATACATGAAACTTTTGTGTAGTGTGCGGCAGAATTGAATGGTATTTTTTTCTGTGAGTATGGTGTCAACCCTGAAGATCCGACTTGAAATGAAGTCCAGAAAAGTCTAGAAAAAATGACGAAATATCTAGTTCCAACGGCATTTACACATAAAAAACTGATGAAAGGCTTCAAAAGGAAGGGAAAAGTGAGAACCCATTAATCAAGGTCAAAAATCGATGCACCTGGAAATGTAAAGAATTCAAGATTTTACCGACCTACGAATGCTATCAATTGATCCACACAAGAAAACGGCGGTGAGTTTAAAAAACAAGAAAGGCAGCACTGCGAAATACACATCAACACTTAGGTATTTTAAAGTATGGAAAAGGCAATACATTCAGTCGACCGGTTTCGTCCTTATTGGGAACTCATCACGTAGTTTGATTTATAGGCTCCACCGAAAGGAACAACTAACCGAAAAGCATTAGTTATTATATAACTGAAAATTGTGTGTAGTGTGCAGCAGGTTGGTTCAGTGTTTAGAGGAACGTTTTCTGAAGCAGACGTGCCCAGTTTCGAGCCCTGTCCGCGAAAAATTCTGAACAAAATTCCCAATAAGAACAAACCGAGTTTATAGGATGAATTCCATTTTCAACACTATACAATACCTAGTTTATACTGACAACTGTATAAATAATGGTTCATACGTTTATATCAAAATCGCAAACTTGATTAAAGTAAACTATCGGTAACGTAATTCTATAAAAAGTCTAGCTTTATAATCAAATGAGAAAAACTAGAAATGTCAATAAATAAATTTTGAATGTTAGATTCCATGGAAATTTATGCATGTAAAATTTAAGCCACCCTATTGATCTTTGTAAATCAATAATAAGTATTGCCGTGTGTCCAAGCTATAAAGATTATAAACTGATTTGAGAATATGCATCTACGGAAATAAGCGTGTACTTCCACTTCCATTGAGATCCATATGAGAACTACATATTTAAAAAGAGGTCGAACATGCGTTTTAAAATTCCAAGTCCAAGCTTCGCACTTCTTGCCTCACATAAAATAAGGTTACTTATTCATTTCATTGTTATGTTTGATTTAGCGTGTAAACATGTTTTATGAAAATTACATGATCTTTTGTAGAATTACTGGTTGGAAAGGTTCATTTTCGTAAGGAAATAGTTCTGTTAAATTTGAAGACTTACTGAATTTGAGGTATGTGCTACTTGTTAGAGATAGCATTTAGAAAAATCTACTTGGGTATTGTAAGAATCTGTCTGTTAGGGCAGGATATGTGGGGAAGGTAATGGTAATATTATTTGTATATTTTATTATTTCTTCATTCAATTATTATTGAGTAATTTGTGAGAAAATAATATGCTAAAGAAATAATTTTCCCGATTTTCATACTTGTGTAACTCTTGAAGTAAACACCAATCCCATTGTATTTAACCAGTTGTCGAGCAACAAAGCAAAATTATCGTCAGTCACAGTTACTGACGCGTTTCGACCTTCATTGATTGTCTTCAGCGCACGACTGCAAACTGACTAGCGAGATTTGAACCACAATGCATATATAAGTAAAGCAAAATGCAGCTTTCACCTCTCGTAGACTTGCATACATTCTAATTGAATGAAGATCTCAGTTGTAAAATATCTACGCAATCGCGAATATTAATATTCTACAGTTTTCGCTAAATGCTGAAGTACATTTTCAGTCAAGTAAAATGTATGCCACACTTCTAGAGGAAAAAGCCGCACATTCCATTTTGATTTTCTTCTATATGCATTGAGGTTTGATCCTTTCTTGTTAGTTTGCCGTCGTGCTCTGATGATGATCATGGAAGATCGAACACCGTCAATACTTGAGACTGACGTTAAATTTGCGACGTTGTGCTTTTGGGATTGGTGATTTTTTTCAGTTTGCAAATTTTATTTAGAGAAGTTATTTGCACTTAAATACTGTTTGTTTGCACGTTTGAATTACCAGAGGTTTGTTTAATATAAATTTTGTGTAAGCAGATTTTCAAATGATTTTTGGAGCATTTTTTGAGGAAATGCAAATTAGCCATATAAAAAATGTTATTTTCGTGCCCAATTTCAATTGTTGCAGTCCCCCTCCCTAAGTTCTGTGATGTGTAGAGAGCAAATGTGGCTTCTGTTTGTATTAACTTTAATAATTTCCTGGGCACCGTAGAAAGATTCGCAAAATATATTTAATATTTTGAAATTCGTCAATTCATTTTTACCAGCGATTTGTGATAAACAATGAGCGCAGATAATTTATCTTTGTTTTTCTTCAAAGTAATGAAGCCTTTCAGTGTCTTCGTAGGGTAAATAACAACTAAAAACACATACATATGATATACCATGCTAATATTTATTTAAACAGTTCCAATTCTTTTGAAACATGAATGCCGATCTCAAGTAGGAAAATGTCGAGTTTATAACCGCTAATCACAGAGAAGTTAGTCTGAAAGGTCCAACTGACATGTTTGAAATGTCGAACGCTATGGAAAAGTTCAAAAGTAAAAACTTTGGGTATTACTCTTAGACTAGGACGGTAAATGACAAGAAAGCTTAAAGTGGAGCGACAGCCTTTACAATATTTGGCGACTGCGCCAGGCATCTGCTCACGTTAATATCTACGAAATCTAAAGACCTTAACATTGCCAGATCTATTACGTAAATCAGGAACCCTATAAGCCAGAGAGGAGCTCAGAAAGTTTTCAAATTCAGAAGAAATTTCAGACCATGCAAAACGCGATCCGTAGTTACTTACGTTCAAGAGTCAACATTTATCAAATGATAAAAGGCTTAAAATAGAGCAGGTGACGAGTATGTTGTATGGATATGAAAACCAAGCTGATGGATTTAAACTATACTGAGAACTAGAAAGACCCAAATAAATTGTGCTTATTGCACTGGAGATATGGATAGCCTAGTACAGGTCAAGGGGAGGGCTGCCTTTTTCCACGGTTAGCAAGTCATAAACTGAAAGGCAGCAAAAGGCCGGTAGAGAGAAATAGCATTCTGGGAAATAGGTCTGAAGGCTCGCTTGTAGCAGCTGAAGCGCAGATCGTGTCATTAGGGCTTCAATGTATTCTAAAGAAAGGAATATTAAGGCATTCACGACGTTCTAATACGAATACTCTAATAATATGTCAGAACACATAAGCTATCGGGTTAAATATTGACCAATTCGCCATTCTATATGCGTTAACCGTGGTTACTTTTATAATTGACACATGCGCGAACATTAACCTAATGCTGTCAGATACGGTACAAAAATATATTACTTACATTTGAAAATCGACTGCAGCCAGCGACGGTATGTCCTATAGGAGTGACGGCGATTAAGGAAGTTTTGGTGACAGTAGGGCGGTAAATTGTACTTAAAGTGGAATTCAATTTTAAAAACACTATAACTGTTTGGCCAAAGATTCTAAGACTCGAGCTATAGGAATAAGTGTAAGGTTCTGGATCCATCAGAGACTGTCGCTAATATTATGTGTTCACATTTATTTATTTAAATCAAGTTTGCGAGTTTAATATGAACACCAATCCCATTGTATTTAACGAGTCCCACAACATAGAAAATTGCTGTGAGTCAAATGTTCTGATGCGTTTTGACCATATTTTTCATCCTGTTTAAAGCAGCTTCCAACTAAACAAAAGATTTTCTCGAGATTCACTACCGATTATAATGTTGTCACTATACGCCCTCAAAAATGGACACTTCGGAAGCAGTGATTCCGCTAAACTGTGAAATGTCTGGTTTGCAATTTTTGCAGTAATTACTGCAATCCTTTTACTGGACACCGAACTGTAGTGAGTGATATAGGATATTCCTCCATCGGTTTTTAGTAATACGCCCCCAGAAGATTAAATGTCTTGTAAATTTCACATCCAATAGGATCCAGTGATAAAGTATTTCTATTTAGTAGTGGATATGAGTTTTGCTTTGTTATCGAGTGTAAAAACCGACTATTTTAATCTGGCTTTGAGATATGTATACTCAGGTAGACGCCGAATAATCTTCAAGTTACCTATAATGTGATATTTTGCTGAAGCCAGAACACTATTATGTCTTTTTCTTTTTGTTACGTGCAAATAATAACTCCCAAATTGGTTACATATCATATATTGTCTGCTAAACAATCAATAAATAAAATGATTATTAATAGAATTAAAAAATGACAACCGTAAACAATCAATGGAGCAACTGCTCATCAGGTCCAAATAGAGAAAGTTGAAATTAAGCACGAAAAGGAATGGATATTTCCATTCTTTGATTTAGTCTATTTCTCAGTAACGGAATCCGCCAATTTATGTAAAAACAACTGCGGTAGCGAATTTAAGCCCTTTACTTTTGTGTCTCCGAAATCGATCCACGTGCGTAAGAATTCAGAAATGGTCATTCGAGACCAGTTCCTAACCGTTTTGCAATTTCCCAGGGCTCAGTACTTGGTCTCATAATATTCAACCAAACTTTTGCACAGATTCAGGTTGCGGGTAACTAATTCAAGCTTTTCATATATGCCGATTATATGATGGTAGCATTAAATAGTCAAACCACTATGAGCTAACTCGTGTCTCAGCTGTTAATTTGTCTGCGATCTCACCTTGGCTTGATTGGCTTTAAACTCAATACTGATAAATATCGCTAATTTAACTTAATTATGACTCCATTCTTTCGTCGTTGAGTGCAAACCTTTTTCAACCGATCGATATAGTAAATTCTATCAAACACTTTGGAATCGCACTTTCCAGGTCACTGGAGACCGTTTGATTTGCTTCAAAACGCAAAACCCTATGCTGAGACTTACTTTATTGTTTCATATCCTATGCGAATAAATTTTATTGTCCCCAAAACTTGGCTTCTTCCTTTGCCATAGTACAGATCGCTTCCCGGGAGCGCGTCCTCCTTGTCAATCATCTGCTCAGATGGTTCAGTCGCTGCATAAGAGTTATTTCCTAAATTCATAATGTCTTAAAATACCTTTCGTTGTCGAATTTATCTAATCGTCGGGAATTTTACGTCATCAGCTGAAACCAACCGTATTACCAAGATCTTTACTGAAATCAACCATTTCTCCAAGACCTCACGTTTTTTCAACGCACTACTCGCAAAGATAAAAGTTCTATCTCAGTATGAGTTTTAGAAAGTGGTTAACTTGCAATTCTGTAATGAATTTCCAAGAGAGAATACTGAGTGAAAGCATTAATGGTTACTTCCGAACCAGTAATTTACATTGTAATTAATATGACTATCCCCGGCCACTACAGTAACATTTCAAAATGCAAAATGCCTAAACGGTTTGATTCAAGTCTATGCGCCAAGCGTGTAACAGTTGAGCACCAACAAAAGCCATTCCAGTGTCTTTTGCGCGAAATGGTCATATAATTAGCTCTAATGCTCAGACTAACTGACCTTTCCGCCATTTAAGCTTCTCCAGTAGATTTTCATAAGTATACAATGCTGTGCATCTAGCCGTTTGCTGTCCTTGGCGTCTTCATTTTTGCTCTGTTATCATCTAAAGCCAATGATGTCTACCTCATATTGCGGCTGTCAGCTAATCTGTTTAATTCTCACAGAATCAATCAGAGTCCCGGTATACTTAGTCACATAACATTCTAGTTGATTTTATCCTATTTATAGTTTACTATATTCTATAAAGCGAGGCAGTGTTAGACATTGCCGACAGTACTTAATTTTACACATGTTGAAGCAGTCATATAGTTATTACTAACGATGTAATATTGTTAGTCAATGTCAAACATCTACACATACGCCTTGCATCTTGATTTTTTTTAAATCCTCGAGCCAGATGGCACATGCTGCCAAGTTAAAACTGATTAATGTTATCTTATTATGTAATATGACATAGACGGCGGTGAGATTTAAAACAAATTGCTTAAGAGCCATATGCGAATTTCAATTTCGGCAGACACTGTTTAATTGCGAAAGTCTGTAAATGCGAAAATAAAATAAAATATCGACTTACTTCGACGTTTAAATAGCCATAGGTTAGTTAGGCCAATATTTTATGTATAAATTCTTTTAACAAATTTTGGAATAAGTTTTGTTTAAATTTCTGCTATCTTTCTTCGTTGGTGGTTTGTTCACGGTTCCAGTACTCTGTATTTTCCTTCTGTCCTGCGGTCTTTGTTAGAGAGAGCTATGGTTGCTCTCTGGTACCTAACATTTCGATGCTCCAATTTTGTACAGCATTATGTGCAATATATTTTGCAACTCATAATTTGAATTTTAATTTATTCAGAAGTCGGAATGCCAAGAAAACAGGTGCTTCACGTTCTGTACCTAAATTGGCATTCGCATTCTAGGTTAATTGTGATAGTGTTATCGAACAGAGCATATTCCTTCCATCAGCTTACTATGAGGCTGTTGGTATGAAGTATTGAATTTTATAGACATGGATACCGGTCTCAGATCGGACGACGTCAAAGGCTAAACCAAGAAATGTAAAGGTGTTTGTACGAAGGTTTCAGCTGAAAAGTCTGGAATGCTGTGCTCGATGGATCATATTAAGCACGCTAGACCTAGAGAAAATAATTACACTTGGATGGGTACCACACTGGCGACGCATTCGTCATTGTTGGACGATAGAACTAGAGCCTCTACAACCCTCTGTGGAAATCAGCAAATCCCCATTTTTTTAAATGAAATAAAAAAATTTTCATGTATGAATTTTGCACTGTTTGTTCGTAAAAATATTGTGGAGAAAATTGTTTTAAAAAATTTCTAACATCTTTAAATGCTTTCGAGAATTTATATTACTCGTTCGTGCTCCATTTCAGTTTTGGTATGTTTTTGATGCCGTTTGGTTTTGTCTGTGAAAGAAAATGTGGCTTTTTGGGATTGTTACAAAACGGTCTGAATACACATTATCTTTACGAATAAAGCTTTTTTCCATTTAAGTGGAAGTGAAAAGACAAGGAGCCTTGGTTATTTCACCTAGTTTTGCTTTTGTAGGTTTATAATTGCACTCTAAGTCGATTGCAAATAAACGTACGACTTCAGAGCATACTTCTTTCAGTTAGTCAATCTGGAAACCGTTCACGGTAAATGTTTCTCATATTTGCATAAATACCCATCAAAGATATAGAGAGACTGCGGGCTGTGAAGAGGTTAATAGTAGGAGTTCATCTGACCAGTCTGGAATGTCATTCGCGATGAACTATTACTAGTAAAAAGATCTAAAATGTGTTCTTACACTTAGACGAGAACGCTACTGGTATCTGAAATGTTCACGATAATTTATAGGGTGAGTCTATAAATCTAAACAAATGTGCAGCTCAGTAACTCCATATATAAAAATAAGTTATTTTTTCTTTGGAATTAAAACTTTCCGCTGGATTCTAAAGCAAAGATTTTATATTAGAAAATTCACATTTTTTTCCGAAATTTCCTTTGGTTAACGTGGAATAGCTTCCGGCTATTATTTGTTGACTATTAAAATTTACCTTTTCAGTGCTTGTGTCGAGGTTTCGGATTAGTTCTTGTCTGATGGGTGCGCTGCATGCGACAATTTACAACTTTCATGAGACAGAGTTTCTTATGCATTATATCCAAGAAATTTTGAAATTTTCTCCATATGGAGTTTACACCTTTTTTTTCTTACAACAGGAATTATCACAATTTAGACTTCCAATATTCTGATCTCGGTTTTCTGTTTCAACATTTTCGATTTATCTGGGTAAACTACGGAAACCAATGAGCTAGCACACATCCAGATTTAATAAACATTTATAATAAATCATATTTTGACGGGATAGGTAAAAGCTACAAATGTGAGAACGCAAAACACATGATCGAGAGCCTTAAGAGAATTAGCCTAAGAGACGTTATCAAAAAGGACGCAAAATACAGTCATGCATTTATGGAACTCTTATGAAGCAGCGAGAGAATCACCTGCATTGTTTTTAAAATAACTGAATATACATTTACTGCGGGCTCATTATACGTTTTATTGAAGCACTAACTTTGTGGTATTATGTCCCGTATACTTTGCCTAGGACTGTGGAGATCAATAGCTTCCCATATAGAAATTAATATTTTTTTCATTTTCGGCATTTTAAATTTCCGCTGGTTTCTTAAACAAAATTTATGTTTAAAAAAGTTGCAATAATTTTGTCTTGAATTTTCTTTATTTAAAATGAAAAGTTATTCGGTGAATTTTCTGTTACTATTAAAATCCCTTTTGGTGATTTTCAGCTTTACTACAGTTTCCTCTAGTCGCGTGGTTGCGCTGCCTGTGGTTGAGGTTTTTAACTCACTACCTAACAGGAACCCTTTCGACGTCGTCAGATTCGCATGTGCGAAACCAATAGCATAATCCCTCATTCTGGAGCAATCAAATTCCTCATCCTTCTCAGTGTTTTCCCTTTGCACAACTTTCAAAAGCCTTTCGGACAAGTTCACCGTGTCCTCACATTTACGGCTTCAATCCATCACGTCAAACTAAGATATATTATAACTTAGTTTGATAGTTCGCCGTCTACAAGTTTGCCTTCGCGTAACTTGACAAAAGTGGAAACCTTAAAACAGTGAGCCTGGATCAAAAATAGCTGAAGTCCATATTGAGATCCTTCCCGATTTATGTGTATTGCAGATCTGCATATGCCTTCGGCTCATATTCCTTCCGATTTGTCAATTATGATATCGTTGGCGGAAAGTACATTGTGTAATGACATGAACGCCAGTCTCAAATGTAGTGAGATTGGGGAAAGCGAATAAATTAATAATGGGGGTTCTGCTAGCCAGTCTATAGTGTAATTCTCGATAGAACTAGACGTTTATTTTGCTCTGACGTATTTGAGGCTAAGGTCACAGAAATTCTTGATAGTGTACATAGGAAACTAGCTTCTACGAACTTTGGCAACAATGTCAGAATTCCGTCTATGTTGAGATTTATAAAATCTGACAGGCGCGCTATGGGCCCGTCCATTGGGAAGTCTAAATAATCTCGCTAGCGCGCCGGGGAATCGTCTATGTGGAGGTTTAGTTGAAGTCAATGACCAAGTTGATCTCATGTCCAGTGGGACATTTGTCAGCAATTAACAATATGAGCTAGAGCAGCACGTAAAGTTCAGAAATACAAGACTCGTTAGGCGTCAAGTCGCTTTTAGGAGCCAAGGTTGGTTTATCAATTATTTAAACTCTAGGGTGTTTCACGGAAGGGT
This sequence comes from Eudiplozoon nipponicum, assembly GCA_029291075.1. Classification (NCBI taxonomy): domain Eukaryota; kingdom Metazoa; phylum Platyhelminthes; class Monogenea; order Mazocraeidea; family Diplozoidae; genus Eudiplozoon; species Eudiplozoon nipponicum. The sequence goes on along the minus strand of JAQBSW010002066.1, from coordinate 17,144 downwards.
AAATAGAAGTTTACACAGAGTTCTAAAACAAAAACTTTGGTGAAGCTCGGGAACACGAAAGTATCTGGCAGATAGTGGGATCCGTTTATGAGAAGATCTCAAGGAAATAGCCAGGGTCAACAGCGACACATTTGCCGTTTCGAAATTATCCAAGTAATATTCTTTTAAATGGAGACAGGTGTGGATAGGAAATCATTTGGTAAGATATGGAGAAAACATATGAACCCATATTTGATTATCAAATAATGCCTGCGCATTATAGTCCTATATAAGTCGAAGAGATGAAGGAGTGGTCGGTGACATTAAGGCAGAAAATTTTCCTTGAAGTTAAATTTTCTGATCGCTAATGGACGCGCAGACTAGAACTATAGTCACAGGTACGTGATTAGGAATCAAGGAGGGACTGGTCGAATATTGGTGAGTTTAGTTCGTTATTCTCCAAATACGCAAAGCTAATGATTTATCTGATAATGTTAAGAAACACTGCAATGTATTTCCCACCATACAGCATAATGTTGCAGCGTGATATAAAATTTTGTATATAGCAGTTCAAGTGACTGCGTGGTCACAAGTCTACATGAAGCTGTACTAATGAAATAAGTCAAGTATACGGCAGGATAGCTCAGTGGTTAGAGCACCAGATTCCGAAGCAGACGTGCCCGGGTTCGTATCCTGTCCGCGGCAAATTCTGGCCAGTACTTGATGAGTTCCCAATAAGGACGAAACCGGTCTACTGGATGAATTGCCTTTTCTACTCTATACAATTCTTAGTTTATACTGACATATGTAAGTAATTAATGGGTCAGGTGTTTATATCAAGACCGCAACCTTGATTATAATAAGTATACAGACTTCCGATAGTTTCAGTAGCAATAGGTAATCGGTATAGAAAATGGTTAGGCTGGAAATAGGCGTTGTTAGAGATAAGATGTTGTCCAGCTCCGATCAAGACTTCCATTGCGCATGAACTGACTAAAAAAGTAGTCATTAGAATAACTGGAAATGAAGACTAATATTAATGGAATACTGCGTTCCACAATTTAGAGATGGTTGACGTAGACGCCAAGATGTTAAACCATTTAAAAAAGAAATTCTGATTTCATATCAGACGCACAAGTTCAGACATTTTGGAATACTAGTTTTAAAACTGTTTGTTGCGGAGAACTAATATATAGGCAAGTATGTATTAGGTGTTGCGAACCTAGTAACAAATTAGTTCAGTTGTGACCACAGGGATAAACCAAAGACAGCATGAACGGAAAGTATAATCTAATGCACATTCGTTTCGTGCTTACTGGCGACTCATCAGTAGGAGCCGGTATTACGCCCTTTACCTAATATTTATTTGGGTGGGGAATGTTGGTTCGCAACACCCAATACATACTTGCATATATATATGTTCTTCGCAACAAACAATATTTAACTGTTATATATTGAATTGAATGATGTCATGCTTTCCGCGAAATGTGATAGCTGATATCGATCAAGGCCAGAGTGTATGGATTTATTGGAATAACAGGTGTTCAGAAATTGTTGTAATTCTCAATTTCAGTGAACTATAGCATAAATTGATATCAATCATGTTGGTACCATATTCCAATTCGGCAACCATAGTGTTAGTACCATGTACCTTTTCGGTACAATAATGTTGGTATCGGTTACTAACACAATAGCCATAGTGTTAGTATCCTTTACAGACACGGTATATATATTATATAGTGTGAGTTAGCGTTGGAGTCGCATTGTCGTTGACTTTAGATTATGTTAGCTTCTTTATTACAGATTTACACATTCGTCAAGGAGATTGTACCGTCCTATTATTCCACATTCTTCTACCAAATATATAGTGGTTAAAGGGCGTAATACCGGCTCCTACTGATGAGTCGCCAGTAAGCACGAAACGAGTGTGCATGAGATTATACTTCCCGTTCATGCTGCCTTTGGTTTATCCTTCTGGTCACAACTGAACTAGTTTATTACTAGGTTCGCAACACCTAATACATATTTGAAGAAGAACTTATCGAGATTCAGGAAACTTATCATGGACAATTAACCATCTAATACATTTGAGCTTCCAGTAGAAGAGCTATAAAGGCGATATCAAACCGAGAAAATTGAACAGATAACTGAAATGTTACGTCAGGAAAAGATAAGAAATCAACTTCCATCTGAATTTTATGACAGATTACTTGCCACAACTATCGGACTTGATATCTGTCAAGACATTGTAAACAGTATATTCATATCAGAATTGCTTTGTAGCTTAATAGCCAGTCTGGATACCTATAATACATTAGAACTATAATAGTCAAAGAAGCCTAAATCTTGGATAAGGTGTACAGACAGCAGAACCCAAAGGTGTATTCATTAACTGCAGACTCACATCTTGAGCAATAATTCCTACTCATCTCAAAATGACTCTTGGCCTTGGAGAATGAATTTAGTATCTTACGACAAGATGTGTTTGGTGACATTTAAGGTCAAAGGACAATTTCAAAGCACTGGAGAGGCGAATCGCTTGACGTTGTTTAAGGACCACGTGAGTGGTGCATTTCACATCGTAAGTATGTCGAGCTTGAAAATGTCAAGACGAAGGACGCAAATTTTCACGGTTTGGCGGTTGCCGGTGGTAAGGTATTTTTCATCCTGTGGCTAAGCGTAACTCTCCGGAAAACTAATTAAACCCCCACCATTTAGAGCTGTTATGAGGATTGCGCACAAAAGTCTCCAAAGAGTGCCTAAACGAGGTATCCTCAAATAAACAGAGTTAAGATTGACAGCTTCGATAGAAGGTAAGCGTACTAGTTCAGTCAGTAAGACTGTTAGATTTCGGTTTAAAGAAGATCTAGAAGAAGTTGCTGGCTATAACGGCAACAAGTTTGTCATAACAGATGAATAAGGTAGGTTAAAATTCTTAATAAACACGAATGCAGATTTGAGCCCAGTTCGATCCTATATGGTGGAAACTGATTGCTCTATATTCTAATATCAACTATAGGCCACCAACGGAATTCCAATAAGGGTTAATGGCGTTAAAGATTCGTCAGTGACCCTGAGGCTAAAATCGTCTTTCCCGTTGAATTTTATGGTCGCTGAAATAAAAGGCAACATCATTGGGATGGATTTTTTTGTCCATTTCAACCAGGCGCTAGATCCAAACACCCGGATTATTAGACAAGTACGGGGGCTGTGACATCTACTGAGACTGGGACCTAAGTGTTTAGGTCAGTCGGACTACCCATATCCGTCGTCGCCGATGACTTAGCGAAAACAATTGAAAAACACCTGGCATTGTTTCTACCGTCCAATGCAAAGCGGAGCGAGCTGAAGATAAGAATAGAACACCAAATCAATTTTATGGCACTATTACCTTATTCGCCTAAGGCTCAACCTTTAGTGCAATATAAGCAACAGCTCGCAATTGAAGAATTTCATCGATTTAGGGAAGAAGGAATTTTTAGACGCTCAAACTCTAAATCTGCATATCTAATAATGGTAGTCCCCGAAAATGAACCGACACAATGAAGTGTTCTTTTGTAGCTATCAACTATTGAACTCGGCAATGAAAGGTGATTCGTATCCTCTACCAAACCAGAGTACTTTGTTCAGGAATATAATGTAGTATGAGGTTTACTCTACGTTAAATCTGCAGAAAACGTACTATAAAGTACGTATTGAGGCAGAATCTACACCACTTACCGCAGTGCGATTTCCTGGGTGTGAATCGCATGAGTTCTTATGCATGTCATTTGGATTGAAGAATTTAGGTGAGACATTTCAACGTCTGACAGAGAAATATCTGCCATCGTATGGAGTCAATATATGGAGAAACACCGGAAACACATAGACACTATGTTATCAAAGATGGAACACTCTAGTTTGGTAATCAAACTAGAGAAGAGCAAGATTGGTTGCTCAACAGTAAAATTTCTTGGACTCTCCAATTCCAAGGATGGAGTTAAACCCTTGGAAGACGAAGTCCAAACGATCAGAGATGAGCCGGAACACCGAACTGTAAGCCAACTGCGTATACTTTTGTATTGATAAGTGACTATCGTCGTCTCATACCAGGTTGAGCTGGAATTTTGAGATCTTCTATTCGAAATTTGGTTCGTGAAAGGAGCACAATCAAGTAGTCCTGGCTTAAAAGACATAACCAAGATGACAAGGAAAAATTCCAGAGAGCAAAAACCTGTTAAGCGAAATAACTACATTAACATCATATAGTGAAAGATCGGTCTGAAGTATAAATAATATGGCCAGAGGAAACATCGCACATACTTCATTAGTTTGTTTTGATGAGACTGGTGAGAATCGACCAACTGAAGCAGGCTGCCGATAAAGGCAGTCGAAATATTTTACAGAAGGAAAACTCCTGGAATAATATCTGCGTTAGTCAAAACGCAGATGAGGAAATTTCGATTTAGCATGGAATTATAATAATGGTATAATAAATACACTCAAAGTAAGAAACAACTGGTGAGGCAAGTGTCAAATATATCCTTTTTTAAATTTGTTTAATAATGACGTTATTCTTAAATGTTTTCCTTATAAATTAACTTTTAATTTTAATGCGTATGGTGTGTCACTCAAGCATGAACTTTGTATAAATATTATAAAAACTTTGATTCCTGATTTAGATAAACGTAAAACTATACTTATTAAGGAGAAAACTAAATTATGATCGATGCTAAAATCTTTTTTGTAAGCGGATGATATTAAATGCATTGAGGATTTTAGTGATAAAGGCCGTAAGAGAGAAATAAAATGTCAGAACAATACTAGCTGATTTATGAATTTATAGACGTCAAGTAAATTTAATCGTGACTGATCGAATAGTAATCCTATCAACAGTAAATATTAAGAGGAATCAAGTTGAACTACCTAACCGCAGTTAAGACATGGCTATTCCTAATGAAAGAGTGGTTAAAAATGAAGTAATTACAGAGGCTGTCAAAACGGCACTTCTTTCAGATAAGGATAATGTTAAATTTGAATAAGACGTCGCTTCAATAGCTTTAAAACAACAATAGGATAAAGTTAAGCCATACTAGGAAATTCAACGTCTCAGAAAGGAGTTAGTATCAAATAATGTTTTATATCTAAAAGCGGATAAAAGAGGTGCTACAGTTCTGTCGAGTCAATCCGATTATAATAATAAAATGTTAGAAAAGTTAAGTAATGCAGAAGTATACAATATAATAACAAAAGACCCAACAGATATGTTAAAATGGCAAGTAAAATTAATAATCAATAATATGATTTCTAGTGACTAATTAGACTCGATGCCTGGTAACACTCTCATACAAAAAGATACAGTTACACACAGAGTGTATGGTTTAGTCAAAATGCACAAGCCTGGTATTACATTTAGAATTATTGTGAATGTCCAACACTCCCCAACATATAAAATTTCTAAGTTTTTGTGCCATAGAATAAGAAAAGAGTCCTATTTCTTAGAACATACCTTGTTAAACTCGTATCAGTTGGTTAAAATTGTTGATAAATGTGTACTAGATGAAAAGGATAGATTGCTAAGCTCAGATGTAGTATCTATGTACATGAATATACCGGTACATGAATATACCGGTACATGAATCCCTAAATCGTTTTCGACGTTTCCTATTTGATCATCAATTAATATTAGAAGGAAGTAAAATGACAGTTGGACACATTATGGAGATGATGAGAATATGTATATCCTATACTTACTTTAAATTTTGGAAAGAATTTTATAAACGAATTCGAGGTGTTCCAGAGAACCAGCCTTTGTCGGTCCCAATAGAAAATAACTTTATGCAATTTTGGTAAAATAATTTTTTGAATAAGATTCCAGGAAAACCAAAACTTTACCTACGTTTCTAGGATGACACATTAATTATCTGGAACCATGATGATAATGAAATGGTAAATTTCTTAAATTTAGTGAATCAATTGAGCGAACTTCAATTTATTCTGGAAAGGGAATCATCAGGTGAATTACCATTTTTGGATGTAAAATTAATTATAAATGGTCATAAATTAGAAAGAGATATATATAGGAAGGATGTTTATTACGGAATTCTTCTTAATTTCAAATCGATTCACCCGTATCGTATGAAATCTTAAAGTAATTAACATTAAAAAGCCTTAGATTAACAGATATAAAGCATGTTAGGTAAGAATTAGGTAGAATTTGCGATATATTTAAAGCTAATGGTTACCCTCTTTATTTAATAGATGCGAAAATGACGGATGTTGTGAGAAAATTTAATCCTTATTTGAGGTACATAAATGCGGACAAGGGGAAGGAAGAGCGTAAGGTCATGGTATTAGCGGACTCTATATTAAGTAACAAAGTTAAATGAATAGCTTTGAAATACAATATAAGAACCGTTTTAGCACAGTCCTTTATACTAGGCACTATACTCCCCAACCAAAAAGTAAAGATTGAACACTTGAAAGCATCAGGTGTGTATGAAATCCAATGCAAGGAATGCAGTCTCACGCATTTTGGTGAGATCATGCGCCCAATGAAGTCAAGAAGAGGTGAACATAAAACTGCATGTAAGTACAGACATATTGCTAAATCTGATCTTGCTCGTCATGTATTGGAGACTGGACACCCTATTAACTTGGATGAATACGAATGTATAGCAATATGTAATCGTAATATGGTGACGAGATTGATTAGAGAATCTATCGAAATTAAAATAAGAGATAATATTATGAATGAAACAGCTGATGAAAAATCGTTATGTTCGATTTGGAATACCGCATTAGCTAGTGGCAGGAAAAGACGATTGCATAAATTGAAAACTGAAGTCATCTTCAGTAAGAGATTAAGAACATAGAATCAAGACTGACTTATTAGTGGGCTTATTATTTAATCAATGGCTAATCAATTATTGAGAATATAGTCTTTCTAAGTTTCACCCATAACTTCTCGTTTGATTTTAAAACTTTTAATTATTTGAACGCTTACTTTGTGTCTTTCAACCCAACCCTATCTTTTGGGATAATTCTAATAATACAGAATTTTAAATGTTAAGAATAAATCATTAGTCTGACGTGTGGAAAGAGTTAATTTATGTCTATTGACTGCAGTTTTATTTAAATGTTACTTTCTACGTATCACTTTTTTTTTTTTTTTTTTTTTTTTTTTTTTTTTTTTTTTTTTTTTTTTTTTTTTTTTTTTTTTTTTTTTTTTTTTTTTTTTTTTTTTTTTTTTTTTTTTTTCAGTTACGGAAATGCACAAGCAAAAATGTGACACGAAATTATCTAGTGCAAGATCAGTATGAAATATAAACAATATGGTCAGAGGAAATATCGCGCTTGCTTCATTAGTTTGTTTTGTAAAACTATTGAGGATGGACCAACTGAAGAAGGCTGCCGATAAAGACGGCCGAAATATATTTTTAAAGAAAGAAAACTACTGGAATAATAACTACGTTAGTCAAAACGCAGATCAGGTAAAAAAATAGGCTTAATAGTTCTCGGCGGGTGAAATCACAAATAACCCGACTAACAGAATTTTATTTCACTATTTATCATATTTCGGGAAAACAAAATGTGGCGGTGAACAAACTCAATAGACCACACATTTCAGATGTAGATTTGATTCGATTGGAGCCACACGTCGGCTCTATTGCACTTTCGATTGATTTTACCAGCATATGTTAGAAGTGAAGATTTTTGATCCTTTAGTAGCTATGTTGTCTAAAATGTCAGCGTAAACACATATAAGGCTTGAGATAAAGGGTAATTGTTTCAAATATCCACGAGCGAGCTTTTTGAATTAAGCTATAAAGTAATTCACCAGCTGTATAAATTTGGTAACCCTTTAATTAAAGCAACTGTCAGGTTGGTCACTAATAGATAGTTATGGCCAAAGATGTCAAAAGTGATAAGATCTTGGGCAAGGACATGTGCCAGTTGTCAAACTTGTAAAGTTTGGCGATACACTAAGGCAAAAGTGAAAACGATTTGTATATCAGCAAGTTATTTTAAGCACAATATAGAAATGCCTAAAGTCACTGGTCAGAGGTATCTACTCACAATGGTTGATAGATACATTCGTCAGTTTGAAGAAGCAATAATAAAAGGTATGACAGCTCAGGAAGACTTATTTATGTTCTTGAATAATTAGGTGTCACGCCATGGTCTACCAGTAAGGGTAACTAATGATGGTGGTAGTCAGTTTATGTCTGAAATATTTCTCAGGTCATTGAATGCCATGGGGTTTGGAGGAACACACAAATTTTCATTCAATTCCAGAGCTAATGGGATGCTTAAGAGGCTGCACAGGGGACTAAAGGTTGTATTACGATGCACTGGATGATCCAATTGGAAACATGATTTGCCTATAGCTTTGCTTGCAATGCAAAACATATACAAAGTATAGTGAGGAACACCAAAAGCAGAACTTATTTACGAAGAGCCATTGAGATATCTTGAAGATCTTCTAACAGACGCTCCAAGTTGTCTCGATTAAGCCTCTAGGACAAACTAAGTCGTTTAAATTCAATAAAAAATATAAGTTCAATGTGGCGTCATATTGATAAATAACCAACAAGAACAGACAATATTTTTCGTCTTCGTTTCATATGGGAATATTCAAAGTCCATCGTATGACTGAAAAATGCATCTATAGAAATGAATAGCGGAGAAGAGTGTGTAGTACACGATCGCTGAGTTCCGCAGTTTATCTGGATGGAGGAGGAGACTGAAGAACAATACCCATAAAAATACCAAGAGCCTGAGGCTAGGTCTGAATCGAAGATGTGGGAAACAGAAGAAGAGCTAAACAAACATCAAATAGAAGTGAAGAATAAATCCAAGACCACCGAAGTATAAAAATAAATTTTTATTTGGCAACAACAGCCATCTAGCACGACAAATAGAAACATCAGTATACGGATCAAAAGTAAGATTCTTACTTAAAATTTGTCGGGTGGAACGCAACGACCGGAGAGAGCATGCTTGCGATTTTCAACACTTTCTCTAATTTCGAAGGATATCGGGTTTCATTTTGTTTTTATTTTCAGATTCTCGGGATTTCTTGTCTGATTTCATCTCTAGGATACACCAGGAATCTACCTACACATTTTTTTGGAATTTACCTTCAGTTATCAAGGATCTATTCCTAGCTCACCCGATTTTCCCGTTTATTATTGACATTTTAATACCCATTCTTTTTTTCTCTCATTACCCATTCTTTTCCTCTCTTTTATCGTAATCTACCTTATATCTGCTCTTCTATCTCACTCCACCATGAACCAGCTTTCGTCGCTAGCCCCTATCTCTCCGTTCCTCACGCAAAAGCTTATCTCCAATATTACTGACTTCCAACAGCAAATGGCGGACATCACAGGATTACTTGGAGCACTGACAGGCAACCTTTCAATCTCCACCGTTCAGCCCCATTTGTTGCGTCAAGCTGATGCGTTTCTGAATGGGGTAGCCAGGGAGGTTGCCCTGCGAAATCACAACAAGAGAAACCTCTTTTTATGGTCTCCGCGCTCCCCACTCTCAAAGGACGATCTGGCCTCAGATCTCATCAGTCAAATAGGGGATAACTTTAGCCACCTTAAAGAGATCTCTTCGGGAAAGGGTCAAGCCTTTATTCTCTCCTCGCACAAAAGACTGTCTGACGGTGAGGTTCGTCATCTCAAACTGCACTCGCCCCTCTTAGCATCCGGGAAAGTCAAATTAAAACGAGATTACACGCTACTACAGAGGACTTTAGAGAAAGCCCAAACCCATAAACCGGACACCACCACCCCTCCTCCAGCTCATCACGCCTTTCCGGGCTGGAGCAATCCAAAGAAAAGCCGCTCAGTTCACGGCGGAATCCTTGGCGATGCACCTTCCTCCAGTCCACCCCTACTGATACCTTCCCGATTTGAAGGCCTTCCTTTCATTTTTAGCCCTTACTCCGCAACCGGTCCCCCCACACAATCTCAAGCTTTGCCACGTCGTCGCGGCCGACCGCGCCGCGCTAAGCCTCCTAATAACCAAATTTTCCCCCAAGTTTGTCCGCCAGGTCCACATCCCCACGATAAGTTACTTTGGTGACGGATGCTATGATCCAGAAACCGAATAAACATAAGTCTTCTAAGATCAAACAAGACTTCGACCCAGTCCAATCAACTTCGACTCTCTCTACTGAACCCATCATTGACCCTACCCTAGACTGTTGCGTCCCAGCCCCTGATCTGTCTCTGTCCCTGCTCGCCGCATCAACGCAGCTTCCGAGTGCCCCCTCGAGCCTAGATATCTCGCCCCCCTTTTGCTTTCAAACCCTCCAATTACCTCACCCACCTGATAAACGCAGGACAAAAGAAATCCAAATCGACGCTGACCACTCTATCCTTGTCAACGAGCGGTCTGTCACCCTCATCAGCCCTAGATCTCGCCCCGCCCGCCAGCGGAAAGCCCCCGCACGCTTCTCCTCCCCGATCTAACCATCCCTCTCTCAGAGCACTCTCAGCAATTCTCATCAATTGCAGGTCATTTACGCCTAAAATCAATCAACTGCGAGCTTTTCTATCCTCTAACGAGATAGACATATGCGTTCTTGTTGAGACTTGGTTGTCCCCTTCCATCCACTGTGATGATCTTTTCCTCATTCACGGATACACGTTCCTTCGTAGCGACAGAACTGTCGGTCGTGGGAGCGCACTAGCTGCCTATGTCCGATCCCTTCTTATGCCCAAACGCTTGTCGACATCGAACTCTCAAGGATTGGAATTTTTCTCGTTTCAGCTACATATCCATAACCAAAGCATATCTACCTGTGTTGTCTACAGACCCCCTAATATCTCACTCATCGACGACACTCGCGGGGCCCAACTTCTATCTACTTTTTCTCTTTACACTCCAATCGGTACGTCGTTGTGGGTGATCTCAACCTCCCCATGGCTAACTGGCATAATCTAGCTTCGGAAAGTCATCCACAGCTTCGACTCTTCGCGGGCAACCTGTTACACCAATTTGTGAATTTTCCTACCCGAGGGAACAACCAACTGGATTGTGTACTCTCCAATAACGAGGTGACCGATGTTCACTCTCGGGAGATCTTCCTTAAGCTTGATCACTGTCAGGTATCCTTCCTCTTACCTCTCTTATCCTTCACCCCTCGAGAAGACACCCAATCGTTCAGGCGATTCACCAACTGGGAAGAGTTCCGCCGACTCTGTGACGCTGTTAACTGGAGGGACCTCTTTCTCCCAAACAATCTCTCCTCGTGCTTCTCCGAAGTCCATAACATCCTATCCTCCCACTATAACTCCGCCACCTCTATTCAACAAGTATACTCGACGAATAAGATGAACGCTCTGTTTAAGGCACGTGACAACCTCGCACGCAGCTCTCGTCTACGCACTTCGTCACTGGCTCGCGCCCTCGCTCTGAGACGCATTGATGGGCTCATTAAACAGGCTATCAACAAACAAGCGCTCCACATCGAAAAACGCATCCGCTCAGCTCTTAAACTCCGGGCAAAGTTCGCTATCATCAAAAACGAATTGCTACAAAAGCCCAAAACCTCGTATACCAACTTCTCTCAGTCAGACGACCCCTGCTTTGCCAACGATTATCTGACTCACCTTCTCGACTCCTTTTCCACTCCCACTCCGCCTGTTGAGATGTTAGACAACGGAGACACCGAGAACCTACGCTGGTTCCATGTCTCTTCAGCTTCCGTCGCCCAAGCAATTAAAAACATTAAATCTAAACACCAATTTGATCAATATGGTGTCTTGGTCAGTATGATTGCCCTTCTAGGCTGGAACGTCTTCTCTCTGATTGCAGATGTTATTAATCATTGTCTCGAAACCACCTATCTTCCCCCGGACTGGCTCAATTCGACGATCTCTCCTATCCCTAAAAATGGCACTTCTTCGATCTCATCATTTAAAGATCTCCGCCCCATTACTATCGTCCTTTCTTTCACCAAAATCTTTGGCAGGATCTTATACAACCCAATCTACCCCTCCATTAAGTCTCATGTAAACTTCTATCTCCTCGATGATCAACATGGCTTTCTGAATGACCGCTCCTCTTCCACCAACTTAGTTAGTGTTCTCGATCATTGCTACTCCTCCTTCTCTAAAGGGCTTCAGTGCACTCCCCTATTCCTGGATATATCCAAGGCTTTTGACTCGCTGTCATTTTCAGCAATCGAATCCGCCTTACTGGGAAGCGGTATATGCGGCAACATTCTCAATCTTATCAGTTACTATCTCCGAAACCTATATGCGACAGTATAAGTTAGCAGTAGTCACTCGAGGCCAGCCCTTATCCGATCCGGTGTTCCCCAGGGCTCCGTACTTGGTCCCATTCTTTTCAACCTTACGCTCGCGCACATACAGATTGAAGACAACCTTTTCAAGCTGTTCAAATATGCGGATGACATGGTTATCGTATTCAGCAACCCCACAGCATCCAACCCCTCCTTACCCCTTATATCGGAGCTCCTATCCTCGCTCCACTTGCAGCTCAGCAGAATCGCCCTCAAACTAAATCCAACCAAAACTCGCCTAATGAAACTCTCCTCTGATCCATTCTGCTCTATCCCGGTTGCCAACTACCCCCTTGATATAGAAATAATAGATTCGGCCAAACATCTTGGCATTCATTTCTCAAAATCCCTAGACTTCTCCCTACACCTTACACACACTACTTCCAAACTCTTCAAATGGGCCCGTCTGATCTGTTTTAAGACTAACAACCCCACCCTCCAACTCACATTATTCAAGGTCTACGTTCTGCCCCTCATTTCTTACGCCAGCGAATTCTACTGTCCTCTCACCCTCGCCTCCTCGTATACTATTGAACAGGTATCCTCCAGATTTCTAAAGCGAGTCTTCCCGAAATGCCAAAACTATAGGGAACGCCTACTCCTGGCAAACCTTCTTCCGCTTTGGTTCACCCGTCACCTTCGAGTCATTTCTTTTATCCATAAGATCACAACTTGCTTACCACTCTCCAACTTTGCTCACCCAAGTCACCACTACGCCACACGCTCTAGTAACTCTTCTATCCAAGCTAACCATACCCCCACAATATTTAAAAAAAATCTATCTCTTCTCCAAAGCCACTATGTCTTCAACGCTCTTCCCACAGACATAAAGCTCCTACCCCAGCACGAATTCAAAAAGGCAGCCCATCAGTACTTCTTCAACAAACTTCTTTGTGGTACGACCGATTGGAAACGAAACTGGTTCCTTCTCAATCCATAACATTTACTTCACCCCAGGCTATTATCTTTACTAACTTTTGGGGGCGAAATCCCTCAGGCAGTCATCTAATCTTCCACTTTACCTCTCTAGTCTTAATCTTTTCTTCTTGACTCACCAATACCACTTCTCAGCCTATTCCTGACCCCATTATATTCACGTTGTGGATACTTAACTACGTTTTGCTCATCCAATTCTTTTCTTTCTTGTTTCAGCGGAGGACCGGAAACCCAACAGCCCTACCGATCCACCAACGGTTCGCTTCGGACATCGACTCCCCCTGGTCTTCTTTCAATCACAACCACGTTCTACGGATGCCTGCGACCCCTGCAAGACTCGCTCGCTTCAATCCAGCAGATTCCATCCATGTCTATGCTATGCTCCATCAACTCAATCTCCACGACAATGGACTCCATCGGTCGACGTCTACCTCCGGTCCGCCATCTTTTTCGATCTCACATTCACCTAGAAGCTCTGTCACTTCATGGACTATCTTCAATTACTCTTGTCTAGTCAAATGGAACTTCGTTTTTATTTATTTTTCACCAGATTGAACTATCTTGATGTTAATGGTAACTTTTCCCTTCACCAACCCCTCACCCCTGCTATTGAATAGTTTGCTAGTCACAATTCCATTCACCTCCACATATCCTACCCTTGAATTGTTATTTCAATGGTCGGGCCAGCTGGCCTTTGATGCCAAATAAATGTATTATTTGTAGAGTTTAAATTAATTATTGGACACCAATTAACCTCTCATATAAAAATAAATCAATTTTTATTTTTGGAAATTTGATGTTATCGCTGGTTTCGTAAAACAATATTGTAATTTTTGAAAAATATTTTAAAATTTTGTGGAAGCTCTTTTGTTGATATTGTCGAAGTTTTGGACTTGTCTTGTGGAAGGAAAATGGGAGAGTTTTGTTCTGAGTTTCTGAATTGCATAAGCGGCACACTGCGTGGTTCCATCTCCGACTCTTTGTGAATAAAACTTTGTAATCTTCTCGTCGTTTTGTTTAAAATTATCAGTGAAAAGAACCACAAATTTGCTTTGGGTAATAAAAGTGAATATTTGTTTTAAGGTCTCAATCATTCCAGTTCAGTAATTTGTGGATATCAGCGTATCCGGGTAAGCTTACTTAATTAATATAATATATAAATTACAAGTAATTTAATAATATCATGTCTGGTTTATTAAATACTGAGGATACAGAGCAGTTGGCTAGCGGACTTAAGGATTGTAGCTTAAGAGATAGTTCAGAGGAACCTAAGTGTTCCAAGATAGATGATCATTCCGCATATATGGATTTTCCGGGCCTGGCATCCAAGAGACCCTCTTATGGTAGTGACCTAAGGGCCTCTACAAAAAATGGCGACCGCGCCAGGATCCTTTATGCGGAAAGATATGATGTAGATGATCGTTTTTGCCGCAATTCTATGGATAGCAATGTTAAGCTCACCATGTACAGACCAGACAACCATTCTGAATGGGTCGAAGAAGCAAAATTTTATTTTAAACTAAAACGGATGACCGACCCTATAGAAAGGTTTGCCTCGGCCTGGTGGTGCTTACCTGAGCCATTAAAAAAGAATCTGTTTAGACTCAGGAATTTTGTTACTGAGAACGAACCAGAAAATGCATTTAAGCTTCTAGTAGAAGAACTCCATGGACGATATCAACCCGAGAGGATTGAACGGATGACTGACTTATTACGTCAGGAAAAGATGGGAAATCTACTTCCATCTGAATTTTATGACAGACTTATTTCAAAATCCATCGGGCTTGATATATCTGAGGAAGTCATAAATAGTATATTTGTAGCAGAATTGCCTGCTAGACTAAGAGCCACCTTGGATGTATATGATACATTGGAACTAGAGTGGCCCAAGAAGCTCAAAGGGTTGGACAAAGTGTATCGTCAGAAGGAACCTAAGGTGTATGCAGTAACCGCAGATTCACGCCTGGAGCAGCAACTCAGACATCTCTCAGAGAGACTCCTGACCATAGAGAATGAATTAAGTACCCTCCGCAGGGATGTGGGTTGGATAAAAAACAATAAGGAAAGTTCCAACAGAAGTAGGGTAAATTCTCGGAGTCAATGTTCAAATTCCAAGCATTGGAGAGGCGAATCGCGTGAGAGTGTACAAGGACCACGCGAGTGGTGCATATCGCATCGCAAATACGCTGAGTTTGGAAAATGTCAGGAGGGGGATGCACGTTTCCAAAGTTGGGTGGTCCCCGATGGAAAGGAAGTAGTCTTCCTGTAGCCTGGTCGAAGCTGCCGGAAAACTAATGAAGCCCCCGCTAATAGGAGCCGTAGGGGGGTTGCGCATGCAAGGCTCCAAGGTATGCATATTCGTGGCATACTAAAATCATCGAAGTTAGGTTCGGAAGCTTCGATGGAAGAGACGCGCGGTAATACAGTCCGTAAATCTGTTAGATTTCGGCTGGCAGGTAATCTTAAAGAGGTTGCTGGTTATAGCAACAATAAGTTCGTTATAACTGATGAACTTAGCGGCTTAAATTTCTTAATAGACACGGGTGCAGAGGTGAGCATAGTTCGATCTGATGTGGTGGAAATTGATAGCCCCACATTCGATTACCAACTATGGGCTGCTAATGGAAGTCCAATTGAGGTTAAGGGAGTTAAAGAGTTGTCAGTGACACTGGGGCTGAAATCTCCATTTACGTGGAATTTTCTGGTCGCTGATATAAAGGATAACATCATTGGGATGGACTTTTTGATCCATTTTACTCTCGCTTTAGATCCCAAATCTAGGACCATTGGACAAAGCACTGGGATAGTGACTTATGCTGATACTGGGACCTCAGTAGTTAGGTCAGGGAGACTACCCAGACCCGTCATCGCCGATGACTTGGCGGATGTCATCGAGAAACACCTTGCCATGTTTCTGCCATTCAATGCTAAACGCAATGTTTTAAAGACAGGCATAGACCACCAAATCGAGTTGGTGGAGCGACTACCTTGTTCGCCGAAGTCTCAACCGTTCGCACGACATAAGCAGCAGGTTGCTATTGAAGAATTTAAGCGGTTGAGAGAAGAAGGAATTTGTAGGCGTTCAAATTCCAACTTTGCATCTCCAATAGTGGTTGTTCCCAAACCTGAACCAGGTCAATGGAGGGTTTGTGGTAACTATCGTCTATTGAATTCGGTTACGAAAGGCGATTCGTATCCTCTACCGAACCAGAGTACTTTGCTCAGGGATATAATGGGGTATGAGGTATACACAACGTTAGATCTGCAGAAAGCGTACTATCAAGTACCTATGGAGGCAGAATCTATACCGCTCACAGCAGTGCGATTCCCTGGAGGAGGATCGCATGAATTCTTATGTATGCCTTTTGGGTTGAAGAATGCAAGTCAGACATTCCAGCGTCTGACAGAGGAAGTTCTTCAAGACTGTTCATTTGCTAGAGTGTATATAGATGACATCGTTATATATAGTCAATCTAGGGAGGAACACCGGGAGCATTTGGACATCGTTTTGTCTAAGCTGGAACATTATGGATTGGTAGTGAAACCAGAAAAGAGTAGGATTGGTTGTTCTACCGTAAAATATCTTGGACACACCATTTCCAAGGATGGAATCAAGCCCTTGGAAGATAAGGTACAAGCAATCAAGGATGTGCCAGAACCCAGAACTGTACGCCAGTTGCGTAGATTTTTGGGCATGATTAGCTACTATCGTCGTTTCATACCAGGTTTAGCTGGAATTTTGTGGTCGCTAACTCGACATTTAGTTCGTGAACGGAGCACGATCAAGAAGTCCTGGCCTATTAATTTTAGCCAAGACGACAAGGGAAAATTCCAGAGGGCCAAAGATCTGTTAAGCCAAATAACCACATTAGCACCTGTGGATTGGACTAAGCCGTTTGAGCTGGTCACAGATGCTTCTGATGTA
>JAQBSW010002065.1:0-112795 GCA_029291075.1 Eudiplozoon nipponicum | reverse complement strand
ACTGATGAGTCGCCAGTAAGCACGAAACGAATGTGCATGAGATTATACTTTCCGTTCATGCTGCCTTTGGTTTATCCTTCTGGTCACAACTGAACTAATTTGTTACTAGGTTCGCAAAACCTAATACATACTTGCATATATATTAGTTCTTCGCAACAAACATTATTTTAAGTAAAATATATACCTGGCCAATAATTGAATTATAATGCAAAGTAAATTTAACAAGTGCTCTTACGCAGTGATTTAGCTTATATCTTTCGTAAAAATAATTTCAAAACCACTTCACAAGCAAAATAATTTTAATTTGACAGTTTGTCGTAATTTTACTGCCTTCTAGCAATTGATCACAAATAGGTGTATAAAATTATGTATTTTGAACGCGAATTGCATTTATTAGTTCATTTGTGACCAGAAGGATAAACAAAAGACAGCATCAACGGAAATTACAATCTCGTGCACATTAGTTTCGTGCTTACTAGCGACTCATCAGTAGGAACCGTTATTACGCCCTGTAACCACTATATATTTGGGTGAGGAATGTGGGATAATAAGACGGTACAATCTCCTTGTAATTCTCAATTTTGGTGAACTATAGCATACATTGAAATCCATCGTGTTGGTACCATGTACCGACTCGGAAACCATAGTGTTAGTACCATGTACCTTTTCGGTACAATAATGTTGGTATCGGTTACTAACACAATAGCCATAGTGTTAGTATCCTTTACAGACTCGGTATATATATTATATAGTGTGAGTTAGCGTTGAAGTCGCATTGTCGTAGACTTTATATGATGTTAGCTTCACTATTGCAGGTTTACACATTCGTCTAGGAGATTGTACCGTCCTATTATCCCACATTCTTCACCAAATATATAGTGGTTAAAGGGCGTAATACCGGCTCCTACTGATGAGTCGCCAGTAAGCACGAAACGAATGTGCATGAGATTATACTTTCCGTTCATGCTGCCTTTGGTTTATCCTTCTGGTCACAACTGAACTAATTTGTTACTAGGTTCGCAACACCTAATACATACTTGCATATATATTAGTTCTCCGCAACAATCAGTATTTAGTTGTTACATAGTGAATTGCACTTGTCTTTTATTAAGCAGACGAACCAAATCGTATGTGAAAGAAAACAGCTGGGAATATGGTGAAATCTACCGCAAATTGCTAAACAAGCGGATTGCAAAATTACTCACCGAAGCAAGTGGCTTTGCTCGGAAGTTTATAAAAGACAAATTAAAAATGTACTTCGCGCAGCGGAAGCTGGTGTTTGAACATCGTTAAGGCTTATCTATGTAAGCCAAGCCATTTCGTACAAGATTTGCACATAAACGGTGAATTGGATGTGCGTTCCTCTTTAGAATTATTTACCGCTTCTGTTCCGTGCCGAAAAAATAAATACATGATCAAATGTATTCTATATGCTTTTCGAAATGTATTATATATATATATATATATATATATATATATATATATTTATACTTATATAGTGACGGACATTTAATCGAATGAAATTATGACAAAATATGCTTTTGTAATCGTGGTGTATTGAAAATTCTTTTCACCACTTAAATAACATTTGCACAGTAAGGGCGGAGCCAAAATTTCTTCTATTTTATAAACGATAACCGTATAGCAAAACATCAATGGGTGATTTTCTAAGCCATTATTTCATAATTTTGTAAAAAAACTGAATGCTTTTACATAAAAGGGAATTATTAATTTTTATGAAGTTATTGAATACCAACCTACGTACTTATACGCATTCATCGGAAAACTATAAGACAGAGTGTCGACCAAATTTGTTGGTAAATTAAGGATTAAATTTAGAAGCTAATGCCTATAGTTTAACCTCAATAAATACATAAAAGGCATCCTTATTTTTTCTTTTAATTTATCCGTATTGCCTAACAGGATAGAAGTCAACTCAGTTTACAACATAAAAGGAAAGAGAGGTGATAACATTCACTATTTCCGTTTAAGTTCACTATTGCCCAGAAGACAATGATAAATTTTTGTTTATTGTAAAATAAATAAAACTGACAGAAAATTCGATTCGCCAGCAAATATATACTGCCGATAATCGATTTCACTCAGACAGTATCTTTGTCTTTCAGATGGATTTTAAACCTTAAATATACCTATAGAAATGTGTTATATAAAACAAAAAAATGAGAAAATGAATGTATTTACTAACATCATGATAGTTTTAACATAAGTAAAATATATAACTTGATAGTAACACAAGTTAATAAATATAATTAAATATTTAAGATACGGAATTGTTCATGCATTCGTTCGATTACTGGTCCACACATTTAATCCAATCAAATGCAAAGAAATAAAAAAAAATTGAAAGATCAGTGATGTCGCTCTTTTGCTTTAAATATGAACACAAAATGAAAATGAGATCATATGCAAAGACCTTTGTCTTAATTTCTTTGCAAACTGACCATATATCTTGTGAATTTTTATGAAAAAAGACTTTACCTGTAAGCTTCTCATTAATAAACAATTCTTTTACATTCAATTTTTGAAACTGATACAATTTTAATTCGCCCAAAATCTAATAAATATTTGCTAAGTCTTAGGCAGGGAATAGAATATTGATTCTACTTCTTTGAAATTTCTAAAAATAGGAAATTGTCTTTTCTTGTTTTCAAAATGATTCGTTGTCTTCGGAGTTACGTTGTGCATGCAGTAATGACAAAGAAAAATGATTGCACACATGATTGACCAAAAGAAGCAATATCAGCCAAAGATCATCGTCTCCGAAATCTCATTTAATAATTAATCTACAGTGGATCGTGGGTACAATCAATCTTAATGAAGAAAGAAACTTTAAATAGCTTCCAAAAAATAATTTTTATTGTTAATATGTTTGTTTGGCACACAAAAACTTTCACGCATAATGAAAGTAAATTTGACAATTTTAGGAATTTGTAACGGCTCCAAAACAATTCGCTGACTTATTGCGTAAATGAAATTCAAATTTAATTTACGCGGCACCAATTAAAACAAGCGAAATTTTTCGTTAACCAATGGCGTGCGAGCTTTCGATTTAAGGCTATTTAAGCACGGTGAATTTACTATGCCAGTCAGTATTCAAGTTTGCCTTCTTCTGCGCACTACGTGTGCGTGCTTTCTCCTGTCATACTGACTTTTCACCTACGCTGACTTCTGAACTTGCTTCACACACGGAGTCAATTTTAGTCACGCCAATCTTGTTGCTGCACAACTAGTGAGACGGAGCAACATCTACTTATTGGAACTTCGCGTGTGTCAGTTACCTCGGTGTTGTCGCAGATCTTCAACGAGACATAGCTCAGACTTCACACAGTCTCTCGCCACTCATGTCAACGCCACAACAGAAGGAACAAAAGCCAGTCAACCAGAACTGGTCTGAAGTGTCTAGGGGTATTTCTAGACACTGGTACACAAACTAACTCTCTCGGCATTTTCCGGAGAACGCATTGCAGCCCTAATAAGGGCCCCAACTGTACTAATCTCAGCTATCTTGGCACCTAACTGACATTGTGACGTCGTACGGCATTTACTTGAGGCCGGGCGTTCTCCATATTTAAAAGAAATGTTAATTTATCGAGCGTAGGAGGTTAATTATGATTGTAAATTTGTTTTGAAAGCAAATTCCTTAATACATAGCCCTTGTTTGCTCAATAATATTTGAGTCGACATTTTACATTTATGTTTACCTGAAATATTTCGGTACTCGGAAATTAGTATCGATGTATTTCGAAACGCAATAATTGTTGAAATGGAAATACAAATTCAGTTGATGCAAATAGTGGATCAGGCAAATGTCAAAATCCGGGCGAGCACTAAAATATCTGTTTTAAATCATCATTTCAATATACTAAACTTTTTTTGAATTCATCAGTAAAGTACAACATTCGTTATATTTTCGCCCTCAATTTATTGTCGTGTAAATCACTCTTACAATTGTAAGGCGAAATTCCATTTTCGACGATGCCTTTATTTCAAAATATTTACAATATAACTAAATTACAACTGATCTGTAAACGATAACATTGCTGAAACTCAAAGTTAAGGCCGATTTCAGATTAATCTTCACATCGTCTAAATTTTATGCACATATGTACTACTTGCACTTGAGCTGATGCGAATTATTTAAGTTCAGTTTTGGTTAAGCAGATGAACATGTGTAGCCCCAGGGAAAATGTCATTTACACTTTTAAAGCAGCTGATTTTCAGATGCATATTTTTTCCGTCTAAAATAGTCTGAGTGTGTTGAAATTCTGGGCTTATTCATAATACGAATCGAGATGGCCATCTCACTTTCGAGGTCGCAACAAATTGCAGGTTAAACATGCAGAAAAGTATTATTCCCGTATAAAAAACGGCATTGCATGAGGTAGAAGACGCAATTTTTCAAGTGAACCAGTTTGCCCTAATTTGGGCACACATAAACTAGTTGCTATATTTGCCACAACTGGGCCTGGCATCAAGACATATTCGCTTTTTCGGCTTGCAACTCGTCCACTGGGCCACTCGAGCCGCACACCGCATTCAATTGTCAGTTTAATACTAATTTACTCTTTTCTGCCACTTCTTGCCTTCAGAAGGTGCAGTTCGTTTTCGCTTTCAACTCAAATTTCCAGCAGGCAATCGCCCATCTATCATTATAAAACAGGTATCATGCTATTAGAAAAAATCAATATCGAAATGAAGTTAAAACTAGTGATGACTTAAAATTGAAACTGCAATTCTTCAAAGATACCGGGTTTAGCCTTGTTTGATACTCAGCAACTAATAGTAAAACTAGTCGCACCTGGATTTTGAACCAGGATGTACTTTCTTCAATTGTGCTACTCCTCTCCTTAGCAAGTAAAGATATGTATCGAATGAAATGTTTAATTGCATTCAGCTGTATATTTTTTGGACCACATTTTCTTTGGACAGATCCTATTCAGCTTCCCTTTCAGCCACAAATTCCATACTTTTCATCTCACCTGGAGATATAATAGTATTTAAAAAAATCTTATGTGACTATTCAATGGCTAGTATTTTTTCCGTATTTATAATCTATTTTCTAAGATAGCAGTCACACAATTAGATAAAACGGATTAGACCTTTAGAGAAACATATAAATTACTTTATTGTATTGACGCGGCCATGATTTGGAACTGTGGATACATTCAATTCATCCGCCACGCCAACAAAATCGTGAATTTCATGCAATTTATATATATAGTCTAAACTACTTAATAATAAAATCATTGGTTGCGCTGGAAATGATTATTATTATTTATTTAAATCAATGCACCAATCTCATTATAATATATATATATATATATATATATATATATATATATATATATATATATAAAAACTATGCATTGCATACTATAGAAAATGTAATTCATTCTACATTATACAATGCTTAGATTGTAATTTAAAATATTTATATATAATGGAATTTGTGTTTATTTCATAATCAATCATCAATTTTTATAATAATTCCATTTTAATTTATTTGTCATCCATTCTCCCGGTGTATCATTTTCGGCTTCTATTTCCGTTATCCATTTTTAATCTTTCAGACACCATATCACTTGTGGAACTGATCTTGAATATTTAGGATAAAAAACTACCTGATCAAAATACCAACCAAAATACACAAATTCGTATATAAATCTAAAAGGTGCATGCAATGTTCGGCTTTTTATGTAGCTGATAAGTTGAAAGACTCCAAAAACATTGCTCTTTGTTCTAATCCCGTCTGCGGTTTTTCTGGTAAGTGCTTAGTTAGTGAACCTCAGAACAGGTAAGTCTACCACATAATTCCATTTGAATACTTGTGCAACAATTAGGTAAACAAACATATATATATACATGAACCCCTATCTATGCTATTATTTATATATATATATATATATATATATATATATATATATATATATATATATATATATATATATATATATATATATATATATATATATTCTTTTAAAATGCGAGCTTTAATAAAATTCATTGTACCCTTCCTGTGTGCAAAAACAAAAAGAAATTTTATCAGGTATAAGAAAATTTTCTTTCGCATGGTCTTCTCAAATATCTACTAATGAACATATCTTTATATATAAAATGGAAAGCAAAACAAGATAGAAATATGTGAACATAGAGAGAGTGTGAAAAATAGAAACCAATCAAATTGCGTGCGTCACATCCAGTTCAAGCTCATTGCTTGTACGTGCTTCTTCTGCTTTCTATTTTTCACACTCTCCCTATGTTCACATATTTCTATCTTGTTTTGCTTTCCAATTTATATATAGAGATATGTTAATTAGTAGATATTTTAGAAGACCATGCGAAAGAAATATTTTCTTATATCTGATAAAATTTCTTTTTGTTTTTGCACACAGGATAGGGTACAGTGTATATATATGTATATATATATATATATATATATATATATATATATATATATATATATATATATATATATATATATAATGATATCGTCATTACATTCAGCATTTTTTTAAATATGAGAAAAAGAAACGTGTTCCATGGAATAACATTTATTAATTAAATTTATTACAATGATTTCAGTTCTTCCTATTCTATATATATATATATATATATATATATATATATATAAAGTGAACTAAAAACTAGTAGAAAATTTTGAAAGGGAAATGCTAGGTTGTATTAAAACATGGCTTTTGCATGAATGTAATATGAAACTAGTGATTTGTAGCTTTAAGCTCTATAAGCATATGTGAAAAATTTTTAAACTCAGCTGCTTACCAAATATAAATTTCATATATAGAGTATTGCTTGTTTATGTCGGCAACTGTTTACAGACAAAAAAGGAAAAACATAGTGTAAGTTGCAAAATTATCAATACTTGATAATGATTAAATTATTTTTAAAAGCATTCTAGTAACAGGAGGTGGAGATGGAGATTTTGTTACGCGATATTTGTTACAATTTAACTCATGTAAAAGTTCCGTCATTTAAAAAGTCCGCGCAAAAATGTAGTTACATTTTTTTGACTATGATAGCAGATTTTAAGTTTTAAAGACCACACATTGAAATATTTTTCGATGCAGTTATTTAGAAGTGTAAACTTTTACATTACTCCAAATTACAGACCATCTATAATGTAATGCAAATTTAAACCGTAAAGGCAAATAAGTGAATCAAAAATAAATTGTTTTGTAGCTAAACGAAAAATATCGACATTTGAAAATCTTATCTAAAGTTCAGTTTGCTTTAAGCGTAATAAGAGAACGGTCAAGGTTATTTCAGTTCACAATCTCAGTGGTTCTGTCCAAATAATGGGATTTATATTAACAGCAGGCTTTTAATTCAAAAATGAATATTAATCGATTTCTTTTGAACGTAACCCAAATAATTTTTCCCGGCATTCCACCGGAAAATAGAACAAGTAAGTTGGAAGTCACGCAAAAATTTTCTCTGGTGCATTTTTTAACTGGCAAAGGTAAATAGAGATTTTACTTTAAACATAATTCCTCTGCCTACTTAGATTATATATTTTTTTTTAAAAGATAAATTTTTGCGCAAAATATATTTTAAGGTCATCTCAAATTTTTTAAATTATGACAAACATTTAAATGGTAAGTATAATCAAAAAAGATTCAAAACTTAATCAGGGTACATGAAAATCCGGCATAAAATTAATCAACTAGAGTTTAAGGAAAATAGGAAAAATAAATTTTTATTGTTTATAAATCATCCTTATTAAAATTTTAAGAAAATTGTTATTTATTTCGGATTTTTTATGGCTATTACTGTACTTCGAAGAAATGCAAAGGAAAAATATAACGGCTCGATGGTTTCTAATTTAATGAATAAAATTCATTGTCAGACTTTCACAAATGGTAGAGAAAACCATTACAGTATAATATAATTTTAGAAATTGTTGAAATTAAATCTGTCTAATCAAAATCCTAGAGTGTATTCTAATAAATAGCTTACAAGAGAAAATCTTTTTCGTTCTTTAAATCTTTAAGATGAAGACAATAAGCAATTCGCCATCTAGAAATTTATAATGAATTCAGGTAAATAACTTTCCTGTTAGTTTCAAAACTGCAGTTCTCAGATATATTAGGACAGCCTCCAAGTATGAAGCAGCATACGTTTAATCAAATTCTGCTTTCATACTTTAACTCAATAAATTTATACTTATATAAACATATCCGCATTTTTATATAAAATAACATATAATTATATATATATATATATATGTATACATATATATATATATATATATATATAATTATCAAGGAAATTTTCACCATTGTTCAAAATATAAGAACAAAACAACAAATCGAGACCATTTTGGAAGAAAACAAAACACCCCAGAGAGTAACGCCTAGTGTTCTCTATGGAGGTGATCTTCCAGCTGAAATCTTCAAAAGAAAAGTAATTCGAGCGACTAAAGCACTGTTTCCATCAATACAGGTGAGAGTGGTGTTCAAAAAAACAAAAGTGATGCGCACGAATGAAAAAGATAGACTCTCTGTGACGTCAACATTTTTGTCTTTATATAAATTTCAATGTACCTGCAACACTCAGTACATCGATATATCAAAAAGGAGGCTCGAAACTAGAATAAATCAGCATCTCCCTCAAAAACTATTAAACAGGTGTGCAGCTCCTACACAAAAATCATCAATTTACAAGCATGTACTACTCACAGGTCATGCGGTTAGTAGTAAAAAGTTTTCAGCTCTGTACAAGGCAAAAACAGAAAATGTGCTTGTGGCTTTTGAAGCTATTGCAATTAATAAACTGAAGCACTGCTTAAACGTGCAGAAAATAATTCAAAAATAAATTAAATTAGACTACGTTGTTTTGTTCTTATATATATATATATATATATATATATATATATATATATATATATATATATATATATTAATCATCTGAGATATGCTCATATTTCTAGAGAGTAGTTTTTTATATAATCTGCACAAGCATGAATAAAACAGCAACAAAATCACGTCGTTCGGCTTATCTTACTTTTTCAGAAGAACCGGCCACGGAAGCGTGTAGAATGTCTTAATGAATAGATTTGATGCTCGCTGCATTCGTTATATTAAGCATTATGTAATCAGAGCAAAAATGATAAACACGATCATTGATTGACAAGTCTCACCATGAGGCGAAGAACCATTTCATTCATGCATGTATCTAATTTATATTTATATTTAATCTTAATGTCACAAGCCCGGGTACTAAACACACAATCGAATCTGTTTTATTGCTGAGTTGTATATTGAAGTCTCATTTGTGCAGCTAGCCGTAAAACTCATTCCAGAGAAAAATTCTCTTATTTCCGGTTTTTATCAATAAATATTCTGAAATAATGAAGACAAATTTTCAAAGATATAAGGCATTGTATCTTCTATACCAGCCTATTTATTAAAGAAGGACTGAAAAATATCAAGCACTACAAGATAAAGGGAATTCACCGCCAAGATTTAAAACTATTCAAGGAAATAATTATGGTAGGCTATGTTAAATTTGAGCTAGCATCTCGGGAATGAACTTTATTGTTCTCAGTTTGTATCCATGTGGATAGTCTCATTAACAATTAAACTATCATTGATTGCACGGGCGGCGATAACAATTATTCAAATCAAGGTTAAATTGTTCAAATAAACACAAATCCAATTTTTATATATATATATATATATATATATATATATATATATATATTTTATAATTAGGAAAACAGAACACATAAATAACAAAGTGGATAAAGGCCATTTATTTCGTGAATACTAATCATCTCTTATACAATCATACATATTTATACATTTTGGGTTTTCAATTGATTATGCGCAAGTTTTTGATCAACTTACGTAGGCTTATCAACAAGATGGTTGATTACTCGAATGAGTGAACATTGTAACTTAAACACCTGTTTGAAATCAAATGGCGAATACACAACTGCAATTGCGCAACACATCGCGAAACATCACACGTAGGTTCTCCAGACGTAGCACTTAAAATAATTACTAAATGCAATAAGAAAAGGAAGCTAGCCACATACGAAACCTTAAGGATAAACAAATTGCAGCTGAATTTATGCAAGCAGAAAAAGCAAGTTCCGACATTGAGCTGGAATTGGAGGTGATGCACGCCATTGATTGGCTCCCTTTTATTCACACTCTCTATATTTTTGTATATTTCTATCTTGTTTTGCTTTCCAATTTATAAAGATATGTTCATTAGTAGATAGTTGAGGAGATAATGAGAAAGAAGCGTTTCTTGTATCTGATAAATTTTTTTTTGATTTTTGCACATGGGAAGGATACAATGAATTTTATTAAAGCTCGCAGAAATTTCCGTGCCTCTATCTCTATATCTAGTGGGTAAACGGCGTAATTCTGGCTCCTACTGATGATTCACCACTAAGCACAAAACGAATGTGCACTAGATTATGCCTTTTATACATGCTATGTTTGTTGTATTCTTCTGGTCATGATTGAACTACTTTGATACTAGGTTCGCAACACCTAATACATACATGCATATATATTAGTTCCCCACCACAAACAGTATCTAAATGTTATATTCTCTATTGAATGATGCAATACTTACCGCGAAATGTGATAACTGATATCGATCAAGACCAGAGTGTATGGATTTACTGGAGTAACAGGTGTTCAGAAATAGTTTAAATTCTCAATTTTGGTGAATTATAGCATACATTGAAATCCATCCTGCTGGTACCATACAGCAACTCGGCAACCATAGTAATATTATCATGTTCCTTTATGGCACTATAAGATTGGTATCGGATACTGACAAAATAGTCATAGTGTTAGTATCCTTTACAGACTTGGTATATATATTATATAGTGTGAGTTAACGTCGAAATCGCATTGTCGAGACTTTGGATGATATTAGCTTCATTTCTGCAGGTTTACACGTTCTTCTCGGAGATTTTACCATCCTAATTTCCCGCATTCCTCAACCAGATATTTAGAGGCAAAGGGGCGTAATACCGGCTCCTACTGATGATTCGCTAGTAAGCACGAAAATATTGTCATAAGTGAACTAATTTCTTACTAGTTGCGCAACATCTAATACATAATTGAATATATATTAGTTCTCCGCCAGAAACGGTATCTAACCTTTAATGTGCATGCTTGAAAGATTAACCTTAGGTTTATTGAGTAAAGTTAAATTAAACAAACGTTATGTTGATGAAATATTTTTGATCTGTGATAGCAGTGAGCATGCCGGAGACCTAATCAATAAATTCACTGAATAGTAACCGAATATTAGATTTTTAATTGAAAACAAGGAGGATTATACTCCAGCTTTTCTTGCTGTATAGCTCAGAAGTAGAACTAAAGGCACAATGCGTAGATCAGTTTCCCATACGAAATTATTACCAGCGCAATATTTACATGTCAACAGTTACTGCTCCTTGTAATGGAAACAAATGCTTAGTTAAGAGATTGTCTAATAGCACATTGCGCATTTTAGCCAGATTGTTTACAGTAACACTAAATATTTTGCAGCTGACTTAGTTATGATAACATCCACCAACAAACTTCCTCTGCCTAGTGGGAAAGATAAGATTCCACTGATGTCTGGATCTAACGTCTTCTATAATTGCAATTGATCCTGTGGAGATGCAGTCGAATATTGAAATAACACTTGTCAGCGTGCATACCAATCCGGTTGGTGCAGAATAAGATTGAAAATGAACGCACGTCTTGAGCCAAACATGTGTTGTTCTATGGAAATTGGAACGTCAACAAAAAGCAATTCATTTTCAATTAAGTTAGTTTGTTGTAGTACACTTCACAAAGTGGAAGCTATTTCAATAAATTGACATTTTCCAGAACTATGCAAATAAAAATTTGTATTCGTGCTTTTTCTCAAACATTATATATATATATATATATATATATATATATATATATACATAAATCATATTTCTACCATTATCTACAGTCATTATTCTGGATTCTTTATTATTTTCGTTCCTCCAATTCAAACTGTACATTTGTCGTAATAAATCCCCACTTCGTTATGTCAGACTTTGGTGTGCGCAATTTAGACCACTCCTTTTGCGTAATGTCATTTGGTGTGTCATCGCTTTCATTCTAATAGCGTCCGTAATTGATGTATGCGTCGTATTTTGCGAAACATTGGCTATTTTGAAGGCCCATCAGTTATGTCTTTGTTCCAGTCCAATTTAATTTCTTTTTGAATTACTTCCTGCACGTTTAAGCAGGGGATAAGTTTATAAATTGCAATAGCTTCAAAAGCCAGAAGCATCTTTTCCGTTTTTACCTTTTACAGAACTGAAAACTTTGTACTACTAACAACATTACCAGTGAGTAGTACATGCTCGCAAATTGCTGATTTTTGTGCAGGAGCTGCACTCCCCTTTAATAGTTTTTGAAGGAGATGCTGATTTATACTAGTTTAGAGCCTCTTTTTTATCTGTCGATGTACTGAGCGTTGCAGGTACATTGAAATTTATATAAAGACAAAGGAGTTGACGTTACAGAGAGTCTATCTTTTTCATTCGTGCGCATCAGTTTTGTTGTGTTGAACACCACTATCACCTGTATTGATGGAAACTGTGCTTTAGTCGCTCGAATTACTTTTCTTTTGAAGATTTCAGCTGGAAGATCACCTCCATAGGGAACACTAGGCGTTACTCTCTGGGGTGTTTTGTTTTCCTCCAAATTGGTCTCGATTTTGTTACGTTGCCTCAAGTTGTATTCGATGAACCAGTCCGGATAGCCATTATTTCTCAACGCTTCGCGAAGCAAATTTAGCTCTAATTCGATGTTGTTCGGTGAACAAAACCTGCGTATCCATGTGCCCAAATTTATTATTAGGTTCCTTCTGTACGCCCTTGGCACACTACTGAAATAATGAATATATAGTACCCAATCAGGCTTGATTTCTTGTAAACTGACCTTGAGATGATACCTTCTTCATCTCTCGTTATTCGTACATCTTGAAAGGATAAATATCCTTTATATATTAATATATATTTTTTGTTAAAGTGAACTGTTCTTCTAACCAAACATAACTTCTCTTATGTTTTTTATTTTATATTGTTCATACCTCCAGTAAAATTGGTTGAAAAGATAGAGCGAAAGCGCTACAACGTAATTTTAAATATATTTTAAAATTTATTGCGGGTAATATTCTATTGTGTATCTGAAGAAAAATATGTTCATGTAATGGGATAATTTTTTTAATCTCAAGCTCGAAAGATTGAATTAAATAATTTTTATCACCACCCTCGCAATCATTGATTGTGGGTAATATTATAAAAATCCACTTAACTACCACTCCACCAATTAGCGTGTTTCAGTTTTAATAATATCGGATTCGCTGTGACCGGTAGGAACTGTAGTTCTAAGTCGTTGCCATATAAGCTCTACCTAAATGAAAGGCTAAACAATAATTTAAGCTAGCATAATCAAGAAAAAATGCGTGCAATGTTCAGCCGGTTGGTGTGATGAATAAAGTCACACACTCCGAAGCAAATGTGCACCGTGTCAAACTCAGTTCATGCCATAGTTCTGTCGAAAATTTGAAGAGATCCCAATAAAGCTGAAACCGATCTACTGGATGAGTTGCCTTTTCTGCCTTAAAAATTGCTCAATTTATACTGCCAAATGTGTATATATGTATATAACGGGTTGGTGTTTATCTGTAGCTCGCAAACTCAATTTAAATAATTATTCTAATGAACAGACAAAATTCCCTGACCATAGTTGTGGCATGCTCAAAGTGATGGATAGAAAGTGTTAAAAGTAGGCTTCATAATGATCGGCCAACATTGGTGTAAATAAATATTATTAAAAAACGTATTCTTAAAATAAGATAATTGAATTTTATCTTGAATAAAACCTATCGCCTCGACAAATAATCAACTTTTGGCATACGTAAACAAATCTTATTTGATAGTATAAAATAAACAAAAGTAAGCAACATCGATATGTTTTGTTCGTACTTCATTATAACTTGCGTGCATTTTCACAAAATATTTCGCGAAGTTGACAAAAATTTTGTTGATTTCTATTTTCAAGTTAATGGACACCAGAGAATGTTGACAATAAACGCGTTTTAACATTTTAATTCTAAAAATAAAATCGAATCTCTGTGCATTGCTAGATGCAATTAGCATGATAATTTTTGGAATTTTACGTCAATCAAACCAGATATGCAAATTTTTGGGGCATTTTTGCTAAAATTGTTATCTTTAACTGACTGTATACGTAAAATTCACCAATTTAAAATGACAAAACTTTTCAATACAGTCAATGAAGTATAAATTTTTTAAAATTAGATAATGTTATTATAATGCCCAAAAATATATATTTGAATTTTACATTAATAGTGAAGCATATAAATCCCAGTAACTTAATAAAATGCAGGACATACGTGCGTAACGCAAAAATAAATAACTGTACACTGCTAGGGCATATTTAAGTCATTTGAATGGTAACATTTCCACTAGCCGTTGAAAGGAAGTTGGTCAACTATGCCGAGGTATGATTTCAAATTTCAAACTTGGGGTATGCTGCTGATACATAGCCATCCTGTGTAAGCGTCCTGAATAAACCATCCTGGAGTTACTGCGACGATTACGGTACTCTCACAAGGCTTAGGCGCATGCACACCAAAAATGTCACGGTTCCGAAAATTTAAAGAACGCAATATGACAGTCCACGGCATACGATTTACAAACATGCTAAATAAATTCTATTTGTTTATTTGTCACTGGGAACGTCGGCCAATCATCTAGAAGTTAAACATTGAAATTATTTCAACACATCGAAAAGCAGCTTCAACTAGTTTAGTGAAGATGTTTTACAATTTTTCTTATGGATGATGCAGAAAATTTCAGTATCGAAATCTAATTTTGTGACCTATTGCACAGCTTATAGAATACCAAGTTATTTAATTTTGACTATTGACTTGAAATACTATGGTAGAATGCTAATTTTACTCACACATGAGGTATAGCTGGTAACCGAAATCCCAACAATCAACCGTTTGTCCAAACAAAGCATATGACAGTTCTTTGTTGGTGGATCGATTTTTTAGGCTAATTAAGACACTGTAGACACACGTCAGTTATACAGGCAACCGCGTGCCAACTTTTCTTGGAACATCATTAGAGCACGATGGAGGTCCACTTTGTTCGAATGTTGACCACAGTTTATATAGATTTTCTAAATTATAGCCATTTCTCTCATTTTATAAATTAATTTAGTTAGTTTCGAAATGAAAAAGGATTGCGTGAAAGATGAAATCGTTAATTTTATAAAATTTCCTGATTTATATCTGAAATTAATGACAAAAATCAGTCTTAGCGTGGGTGCTAATCGCCCGACTATCATTACAACACGATGGATAATTTAATATTGGAGATCAAGTCACAAGCTTTAATTGCACCATGGATATGACAAAATTGATATATCGTAACTGAGTAGCCGAAATATTGAGGCAAAAAAACACACGTGAAGTTAATAGGTTTGCCAGCCCCATTATCAGTGTTTTCCAACACATAATATGCACTGCACATTGATGCATTGTATTTAACCACTAGTCGAACAAGGTAAAAAACTACTGCCAGCCGCAACACACTGACGCGTTTCGACTTTCCATGATCATCATCAGAGTACGACGGCAAACTGACTATCGAGGATCAAACCGCATTGAATATAAATGGAAATCAAATTTAGATATCCGGCTCTCACATCTAGCAGTCTCGCATACATTGAACTTGATTGGAAATGTCGGCCGCACAATTTCTAGGCTGTCACGAACATTAACTGTTTGCAGCTTTCGCCACATACACATATATAGGCAATACAATTTAACAATACTTGATTGCGCGGGTGGTGGTAACAATTTTTAAAATCTAATTCGCGAGCTTGAAGTAAACACCAAACCCATCGTATTTAATCAGTATACGAACAACATAACAAAACTACCGCGAGCTGCAACGCACTGACGCGTTTCGACCTTCCATGACCATCATCAGAGTTAGACGGCAAACTGACTATCGAGGATCAAACCGCATTGAATATATGTGGAAATCAAATTTAGATATCCGGCTCTCAAATCTTGCAGTCTCGCATACATTGAACTTGATTGGAAATGTCGGCTGCACAATTTCTAGGCTGTCACGAACATTAACTGATTGTAGCTTTCGTCACATATACATATATAGGCAATACAATTTAAACAATAATTGATTGCGCGGGTGGTGTTAACAATTTTTTAAATCAAATTCGCGAGCTTGAAGTTAACACAAATCCCATTGTGTTTAACCAGTCTTCGAACAACATAACAAAACTACCGCCAGCCGCAACGCACTAACGCGTTTCGATCTTTCATGATCATCATCAGAGTACGACGGCAAACTGACTGTCGAGGATCAAACCGCACTGAATATATATATATATGGAAATCAAATTTAGATATGCGGCTCTCATCTCTAGGAGTCTCGCATACATTAAACCTGGCAAAAGCTGCAAACAGTTAATTTTCGTGACTGAATAGAAATTATGCAGCCGACATTTCCAGTCAAGTTCAATTTATGCGTGACTGCTAGAGGTGAGAGCCTTATATCTAAATTTGATTTCCATATATATTCAATGCGGGTTGATCCTCGATATGCAGTTTGCCGTCGTACTCTGATGATGATCATGGAAGGTCGAAACGCGTCAGTGCGTTGCGCCTGGCGGTAGTTCTGTTATGTTGTTCGATCAATGGTTAAATACAATGGGATTGGTGTTCACTTCAAGCTCGAAAAATTGATTAAAAGAATTGTTACCACCACCCGTGCAATCAGTTATTTTTACATGGATGCATGTTAGACTATATTCTGTTGTGCCCCGATGATGACCAAAGCAAGTCGAAATACATTATGGCTTGTCTGGTGAGCGCATGGCCATACTGTTTCAAATAGTCTGCTTTTCTCTTTCGAAAATCCTAATTTGCGACATCAATAAACCAGAAATTTATTTATATTCCTAATACTAGAAATAGAGAGCTTAAACAGCACGTTTTTAATTATTTTATGAAACTTTTTTAGACAACCAGTAATTTCAAAATGGCGAAATAGAAAATTGCCATTAAATGGAAACAATTTTCAAACTTTTAGATTAAGTGCTATACGAAATTTTTTAGTAACTTCCCGTTGGCAAACATGCATAGACGTTTTCTCATATACAAGAACTATTTCTTCAAAATGTTTGCCTATAGTATTCACTAATGAATATAAATTTAGAAAAAGTCAACCAAATTGAAAATTGAAATAGGAATTTAATGTGAAATAGCGAACTGTCAAATCAATTGCTTGCCAGTGAAATATTTGAATACGCTTATTTTAGTAGAAAATTTCTAATGATTTTGTCTGGTATCTAACAATGTCTATTGTCTCTTCGTCCACGTGAAAGATACTTGGAGTGGTATAAAAGTTCAATTTGCAGAAGGTAAATAATTCTGATAATTTTATAAATATTTACAGTTTCGAACTGAATCATAATGTATATATCGATTAAATGCATAGGCAAATTAACATCAGCCACACGGTATTCTTAGTAGGAGAATTTTAATTACAAGCTTGCGTAAAAGGACCTGTATTGCAAAGATTTTGAGAAAAAATGCTTATTTATAGACCATATCATTTTTCGGCATAATCCAAACTATTTTCAGTTGCTCCTGCGCAACAAACAAAAGTTTACTTGTTTAGAAGTTAATTATTCAAAACACTACGCCACCTTCAAGTTAACCCTTGCCTTCATCCCAAAACATCATCAGTTTTGGCTTGCATATGCACAATTCTGCGACTGTAGAGAGCAGAATGTTAAGTTTACCTTCCTTAACATTAACTTTCTTTATAAGGTAGACTGTATAATTGCTATAAACGATTGACCACACATGTAAATGTATTTTAAATGCTGGTTAACTAATAAGTTGAACACAGGCCTTAATTGTATGTTAGGAAAACTAAAAAAAAATTTCAGTAATTTTAAATACCGATGTAGAATTTTATGGATAACAGGGCATTTCGCATAAATCGCCGGCTTAAATTGGACTACAAATTTTGTCCCTGCAAATCTTGGTAAGTAATCCTGGCCCTTTGAAGACTATATTAATTTATGTTTGACATTGTCTTGAGTTTACGTGCATATACTTTTTTCTTGACAACCATGGAATTAGAAACAAATGCGCAGCTACACGAAATCTATCTTCAAAATGTTATGCCTATAAGTCAATCGTCCTTTTTTGATATTTTGCTGGTAGTAGCAAAGAATATCGTATGACGCGAGTCAGGAATAGCGTAAGGTCAGTAATGGATTTGTTTCGTTAAACTGATTTATATCTTTTTTTAAATTGGTAGATTATTCAATAGTAAAATTGTTAATAAACAGTGGCTTTATTCAGTTGCAATCTCAGATTTACGAACTGACGTTTCCTAATGTGGTGATTTATTATCCTTAGGAGAAATGTCAACATTCACCTATTTACGGCATTTGAAAGTAAAACTAAATATTGTCTTTTTGGATTAGTTTTAATTTTAATATAATAGTTTGGTTGTGTGTTACATAATAAAATACTTTTTACATATTAAATTAACTGAAAAGTATAAATGACCTTTTAACGGCTCAAATTAATTCTCCGACATTTTGACAACAATAAATACAAAATTTAATACGCTGGACCAATGAGAATGCGCGATCAACGTTGACCAATTATGCGCGGCTTTGGATCTATTTAAGCGCAATGCAAAAACCACGCATTACATTCGAGTCTGCTTGCTACCTGCGATTGATGCCATCACTTGTGTTGCACTGACTATCAACGCCGACTGATCTAGTTGCGTTTACCACGCTGTGTCGCTAATTCCGATAGCCTTTAGTCACACCAATCTTCTCGTTGCTGCGCATCCAGTCATGCGTAGTCGATCATCTAGTAATCGGATTTCTGTGTGCCGGCAATCTCGGTGTTGACGCAGACCTTCAACAAGACTAATCAAGGCCTGCTAATTACAACTGACACATCCTGCTGCGTCATTTCTAATTTTTCACTTGCACCTGCTGAAATGATAACCAGTCAACGAACCGGACACAAAGAGCTACCGTCTAGAAGGACTTCTGGAAATCCACACTTTACTAATACTCACTAACTCTCATGGCATTTGCCGGTGAATGTCTCCCAGACCCTATTAAGGGCCAACAACTGTAACTGCTTCATCTGGATCCTTATATTGTTTATTTAGTAACGTTGCACGGCACTCTAGTCGAAACGTTACACCTATCATAATTTTTTTAATGAGAGCAAACAGTGCTACCTAAAAATCTACTGCAGAACGCCAATTTTGACAGCTTGATATTTATTCACATGAATGTTATTAAATTTATTTTCGCATACATTTCTGTTAGTATACAGTTTGTATGTCCAGTAATTAACGAAATTTGCTAATGCACTTTGTTTTTTATTTAAAACGTACTGATATTATAATATTGGGCGTGAAATCACGATTGTATTTTGTGAAGGAAAACGTTTACTTATTGATTATATGATAAACAATTATTCCTCTTTCACGTCGTATATGAGGGGCTACTTCTTTCATGTTTTTATTCAAGTTTATTCTCGTGTAGCAAAGTGAAATGTTTTGAGGAATGGACTTCTGAATGTGTGCTGCAGCGTACGTTGTCGTATACGAGCGCCGCGTAAAAGAGTTTTTTTAGAATTTGGCTTATTACGGATCAGAGAATTTTATAACTTTGCTAATATAATTTGCTTCCTGAGCATGCTTTATTGCCGCTGATGATTTTGCGAGGATTTTGCATTTACGCAGTAGCCAATGATTCAATAGATAAGCCAGGTTTCACTAGTATGAAAGTTTTCAGGGCGTGATAGATTAAGCTCTTAAATCGTAAAATGTCCAAACATAAAATAATAGAATTTCGACAGCCAAAATAAACTTGCGTTTGCTTAGAATAATATAGAGCAAAATTCTAGCGAAAATTTTATTTTTATTCGCTGTTCACATTCGTAGGCAAGTCAGATTTAGTAGAGCACCTGGTCATCTGAATATCATATTAATTTCAGGTGTTATAAGTTGTTTGTCTCGGGCTCGGTGTCTTTCTACAATAATAATATGCGCATACGTATGTTGTGTAGAGTACATTTGCTTGGTCCAATCAACTTTGTTTGTTTCTAAAGTTGTATTGCGTGACTACTGCGCATGCGCACTTTGGAGACATTAATTTCCCTTAAGGTTTTCAAAAAATGAGCTCATGCAACCACTAGATATTATTTCACGTACAATTGAAGTCTCTGCTAAAAATCACAGTTCATTTATTTCTAAACTATGAATTTTATAAATTAGCGTATAATAAATTCATAAGGCCCGCTTAAAATGAAGTAGGCATGCAGAGATGTATTAAGAAGATTTGGAAAAGAGAATTGTAGCTTTTAAAGAAGTATTTAATAGTTTATTTGAACATCTTTTAAATAAAGTTATACGAATTGAACAGCGATGTGCGATGAGCCTAAACAAATTAGAATCGCACTAGTTTTACTGAAATACCGCAGTAATTCATTAAACCAGACTAAATTTATGCCTAGCAGTGCAACGTAAACTGGATATTTCGAGACAGAAATAAATCTGAGCACGGTTACCAAAATCATAAATGTGACGATTGTTACTTAGTCGAGAAAAATTATTTCGAGCACCTGTGAACTCTCATAATGGGAAATCCTGAATTAACAGATTTACAAATGCAT
Source organism: Eudiplozoon nipponicum (assembly GCA_029291075.1). NCBI lineage: Eukaryota > Metazoa > Platyhelminthes > Monogenea > Mazocraeidea > Diplozoidae > Eudiplozoon > Eudiplozoon nipponicum. Next base: position 91,969 of record JAQBSW010002065.1, on the reverse strand, counting down.
GTGGTGACATTTCAATAGCTGCAAAAGAATAAATATACAATAAGATATGTTGTTAGAAAAAAGTATTTTAAAGTCTAATTTTATTTTTTGTTGATTTTCAAAGAATTTTCTACGAATTTTCAACCGAGCTGATCTAATAATATCTTTATAGGACAAACTCATTAATACAATTAAACTTCAATTGATGGCGTGGGAGGTAATTTCAATTCTTTAAATCATGTTTGTTTGTTTGATATAAGCACCAATACAATTGTATGTAACCAATCACACAATATAGTTCAACTAATGTCAGTTACATATATAAGAAAGCAAATTTTAACACGTGTCTCTCACATCTAGTAGCCTTGCTTTAGTTTTACACGGTTGGAAACGTCGGTTGCACAATTTCTATGCAATCAAGTAAATTAACATTTTACTGATTTCGCTATATGCATGCAAGATATATAATTAGACAGTAATTATTTGCGCAAGAACTTTAATTAATATTTAATTTCAAAATAGGCCTTAAATGTTCTTATCTTTTACTTTGATATAAGTAAACATCTGTTTAAAATTTTGTATTTTATAAGGTGGCAGTAATGGGCACAATTCAAATATAATAAGGAAAAATATAACAGAAGCATATAAATTTATTTTTTATAGAAGCACCAATTTATAAGGTCCAGAAAATTACTATTATGCAGAATTATTAAATAATCTGCTAAATAACAAATACGCGCAATACTTTGGTTTTAGGGCTAAAAATCCTTCACTTGCCTAATTGATGATTTGGATGGCCTTAGAGGAAGGAGATTATGCGTAAGCCTGTTTATTAATCCCTTAAAGCTAGGACATTTTGTACGAAGCCAATCTTACTCAGCTATTTGTTACAGCGTATAATTGAAAACGTTTGAACAAATTTTTGGGCAAGGAAACGTCTGCTCTTTATAGATCGTTTTTTCGTCTGATTGTGCAATTTTCTAATTTATAAGTTGAGGAATTGACAAATTTCCCCTTCGGTTTTGCAGAATTTAAAATATCTAAAACTCGCATTTAAAACTATTTTTACCAAGCAAAACTGCACATGTTATAATCTTCGATTGAGTGAGAAAAACAGTTAAGTATTTAGTATAATTTAACATATGTCATTATAAAAAAATCCTTTAAAATGCTTATTCTACAACATTCCGTGTGCTTACATATTCAACGTCGTATAACGCAATTTTGTCCAGATTAAATTTATGCACAATATACAGTATAATGTTGAAACATAAAAGTTATGCGTTCTAAATAGTAAACCCTGCTTAACTTTAGTTGGACATGTTGAACTTTAAAATAGGTATTTTTTTCTTTTTTCGAGGTTTCCTTTCAAGACAATTAAATGGGCAATATTTAATTGAATTTTTTTCAAGATATGTACACGAAGCGTTAAGAACCGAAAACCTTCACATTATGTTCTTTTTTTAATTTTATAAAAATCATCGTTATTTTATAAATATAACTTACGATTAATAAAATTTACAGTAAAAATTATTTTCATAATATAACTGCAAATGTATAATTTATTAAATGTATTTCCTATTGCATTTCCCGAAATGCATATATATATATATATTATTTAGCATTAATACATATCATTAATTTACAGAGTATTTAGATTTTAACTATGTGCATAATGAAAATAAAACTTAAAGAGACTCGATTTTTTCTGTTAACGCTAACGTAACTAGCACTGTCGATGATTTAGTCAAGTCTTTGCAAAATAAAACATTTCAGGCTACATTTACCTTCCGAAGAATAATAAATAACTACACTTAACTGTTTTAGAAATAAGATTTAAGAGCTGACAACACTTCATGTATGTTATATTTATACCAGACTTCATTTATCGCAAATAACGAGCAAAATCGGCAGATCATTCCTTTACAATAAGTGCCTAATTGAACTTTGATATAAGAGTAGACTAAAACGCTAATATGATTCATAATTGCCTATTCACAAAATTTCGATATTAATTAAAGTATGATTCTTGAATATATTGGTCATTAACAGTAGAACCTGCATTACATAGTGGCATATATTTCATTCGTAATTGCTTATTAGTTTTAATTATAGTTACATTATCATATGTCTTTGATAAGCACTGCATTATGAGTGGGGACTAGAAAATATGTTATTCATTTATTTATATGTTTATTTATTCGTGAAAGAGCAAAATTTTCGGATTTTATTAAATGTATTTCAACAATTCAGACTAAAGTTGACATAGAATGTCTTCAACTAGATTAGAATTGTCAATTATCGGCCGGAATCCACCAAAATAAAAATAATAACCATAATAATATGTTGGCGTATAACTTTAAATTGCACGAACTTTGCGGCTTTGATGGAATACTCAGTTCTAAATTGTCATAAGGAATACATGTTATCTACGAGTAATACGTAAAATTTCTACTTTAATGACACGGATTTATCTGTTTTGAGCAACAGATATGTTTTAATCAACATAACCCTCTATTATATTAGCTGACGCCTTCGCTACATGCATACATATATTTAAAACTATATGCACAACCATTTAAATGTTGTCAGCATAATTCAGCTGGCTAACTGTACCTTATTTAGAATACGATTTAAATGTCGTTGACTTTAAGTAAACTCTAGTAGAGACAGAGTTGATAGAAGATTAAACATGCTGAAAAGTTGCGATGGCTATTATATTACGGAATAATTGTATGTCCATGAAACATCTCGTTTCGCATCCGGGCAGAAACTCTAATTACAATTACGAAACTTTTAGATATACATATCAAATTAATAAATTCTGCTTAATTCTGGAGGTTAACTAGCGAGCATGAAGCAATTATTTTTTGATATTTATTTAATAAATGTATATAATATTACCAAGCGTTGCTCTATGGTAGATAATATTCAATAATAATATTTATATTCAACTTAAATTTTGTGAAAAATTTTGCGATATATATTTAATCATATTTATTTAATCATAAGAATACGGCCCAATAAAGCATTGAAATCAACTTAAGCTAAGACTTTATCTCAACAGTCATGTGCTGTTAACTTAAAAAAAGTCCAAGATTAAATAAAATTTGAATGGCTTGTTCATATTCCTGTTCCAAGTTTCCCATGTATTAGCGCAACAATTCGAGGCCTTACTTTCAAAAATTACAGTGGCACATAGCTTTACGCATTGTCAGGGATAGAATTATCCTGGCGGAGATTTATCCATTTGGTATAGTACAAAAGAACATGGTATACATTTTATAGTCACCTTTATGTTTAGCATTAAAAGGATCTCCAATGTAGCTACAGTCATAAAAGCTACTCAGTGGATCAAATTACTTTTGCTCCAAATTGGTGGTAAGCATGAAAACTTATTTAATTAAAAATAGATTTGTAATTGCCAATTTGTAAAAAAGTAAATATTTTCCCTTTAATAAAGGTTTTGATCTCGATATAACCACCTATCTCTTTTTGTAGCATTAAAAGGATCTCTAATGTAGCTGGAGCCCTAAAATCTACTCAGAGGATCAAATTACTTTTGCCCCAAGTTGGTGGTAAAAATGAGTTTCGCGTTACACGTTTAAAGCCCATTTAATAAAGGTTGCGATCATGATATAACCACCTATCTCATTACGTTTATACATTTGTCAGTTTAAACTAAGCATTGTTTAATATAGAAAAGACAATTCGTCCAGTAGACCGTTTTCATCCTTAACTGAAACTCATGACGTACCGTACAGTATATGCAATGGCCAGAGATCGAACCTAGACACGTCAGCTTCGGTTGTTGTTGAACTAATCACTGAGCCACCCTGTCGCACCTTGGTTAAAGTGATTATTATCACCACCCGCGCAACAAATGTTAGTTTATTAATATGCATGTAACTATTTTGTCATAATTTTAGCTCTAGATAAATTATTATTGAAGAAATGCATTCAATTTTGCATTATCTTAATTCAATAATTTACAAACTCAAGGCTAAGGGATTATTTTATTAAATGACATCGTTATAATCAGTATAACGCTGGGCGTGGAATCAAGAATCCCCTATTATAGACAACCTATCAATTGCCCAAACAAATCCTTCAAGTGAATTTGAAACCTTTTGAATACCAACCGAAATCTAAGTAGTATTAAATGCATAAATTCGAAGTATTTCGTGGTTCCTTAATTCCGTTGTCATTTTACAATGTTTCTTTTAAATTATACACGTGTTTCACACACGTCTATAAACAGGACTTGCACAAACTTCATCTATTTTATAAATCATTACATTGTCAGTTTAAATAACTAAAATTTAAGTAATTGATTAGCTTGTGAATTTATTACAATTAATTTTATTTTATTTTGCACAAATGGCGTCACAGATATTTGTTAGAAGTCATTCATCATCACGTATAAATTGGCATCGTACTTTGTAAAATTATAAAAACACCTTTGAATTAATGTTCTATTGCATTATGCCATAATTTAAAACAGTGCAATTATTTCAAAAATAATAGTGAATTTTGCTTAATTTGAAGGACGAGCGGAAACACCTGAATTATAGTCTGGTAAAGAGGCCGTATTTGTCACAAACCTCTTGAATAATTAATTGAAATTGGCTGGGTTGAGCCTGCAAGGTGGATGTATTTTTGTGTTTTCCCTGTTGTATTCTAGAAATGTCAATTTTACAAATACCATCTACGTAGAAGCTAGTGATGATAGGGTGATTTCTTTGGATAGTACATTTTGGCAGGGAACTAATTATGCATTCATCTGTAGAAGCGAAGATATGACGCATTAATTCGTAGATTTAGGATATGTACGAAATTCCAAAACATTTTTGCAAAAAAACCCGAAATTAAATGATTTTAATGAGTGATTGGTTATTAAAAATTATAAGTTATTATCCAAAGCTGACTATTTTTGAGTTAGGTATGTACATCTACAAATGGCTTTGCTACATTTATTAACATTGATTTTGGAAGCTTAAGCTAAACTCCAATCACATTTGGCTTCATGTTGAAGGTAATGCAACGCTATGTTGTCTTCAGTAAATAAAAGTCGCTCAATATTTTCTAATATGAGAAATTTTGAAAACACCAGTAATTTATTTACGAATAAGCGAATATTTTATCCAATTATCTGTGATTTCACACTGTTTTAATAATGTTTTAAAAGAAGTTGATTATCAAGATTTCCCACTGTGTGTCAGGATAGATATAATTCTCAATGAAATTAACTTTAATTATTCTGTTTTATATTTTAGTTTATCTGAATGTGATTCACTATAACAATTATTTGAAGTATTATTAATATTTCCAGGTTAAAATGTATTTATGTTTATTTAATGTCAGTGGAAATAATCAAACCCTGTAGTTCGTTCTTTGGCTTTTATACAATGTTTAAAAAAATATGACGAAAGAAAATTTACCTCGACGATTTGAAAGCCTTTTCTAAACCATCCCGATTGCTTAACAATAATTTTTTTCTAATTTACGCCTAACCTTTAGCATAAGTTATTTGTTTGTTATAGTGAAATATTTAAAAAATCGTACCATTTATAATCTATGCATCTGATTGATATTCACGATAAGGAGTTTTTGAAGTACTATTTATATTTCCAAATTGAAATGAATTTATATTTATTTTACATCTGTGAAAATATTCAAACCCTGTTGTACGTTCTTTTAATTGGTTTTGATACAATGTTTGAAAACAAATTTACAAGAGAAAAGTTGTCTCTATGATTTCAAAAGTTTTTATAATAGCATCTCTACTTTTTAACAACTAATTGTATATAATTAACGCCTAATTTTAGCAGATGTTTGTTATATTGCAATGTATGATATATGGAGCCATTTATAATCTATGTATCTGAATGAGATTCATTATAAGGATTTTTGAGGTACTATTAATAATTCCAAGTTGAAATTATTTTATTTTTAATTTATATCTGTGGACAAAATCAAACTCTGTAGTACGCTCTTGTAATTGCTTTGGTACGATGCTTAAAAGCAAATTTACTAAAGATAAGGTGCTTGAACGATTGAAAAGCGTTTTCTAATAGCCATTCGATTGGTTAACAACGAATTGTGTATAATCGTATTTAATTAGCATAGGTTCTCTGGTTGTTATATTGCAATTTGTAGCAATTAGAGTCATTTATATACTTTGGCAATGATTGTGAACAAAAACTGCTTTATTGAATGAATTCTAATTAGTAGTATGCTGAGTTTAATCCTCAATCATCATAATATATAGCATTTTATATCTTCAGAACCTAATACAAAAGGTATTTTAAACAGGAGGATATAGATTATAAAGTTATTAATTGTGTTAATAAATTACCAAATCCCTAAGTAGTTCGCTCATTTAAAAAAAGGTAAAATGTTCAATGTCTCTTCAATGCATTTTCCGACAACATAATCGCAAAATGCTCATCAACAAACAATTGTCATAATTTTATCATATTGTGACTTTTATTCTTGCTAATTATGGGTCTACTGTTCGTTCAGCGACCTTTGGCTACCTTAGACTGCGTAACGAATACATGTCGAATTGAAACATTGATGAAGAGCAAGTGAGGTGGGAAGCGTAAGAGACATTTTTATTGACCTGCGTTTCTGTGTGAACCGGTTAAATACAGGGAAGCTGCTCGTACTAGATAGATGCATTCAAATGAAAAATTATAAATTTCTTCATTCTAATCGGCTGTCAGAATCGGATGTACAACAGTAGGATTAATTTTCATTAAGCTTAGCTTCTGCCCAGACCATAATCTTCTGCTTGCTGGTCTCACTTGACTTAAACAACGATTATATATATATATATATATATATATATATATATATATATATATATATATATATATATATGTATATGTTCGTATGGAATACAAATGTTAATCTCTAGTACTATACTTCACATTTTGTGTAGTATTTGTGCTAGAACTATTGCCAGTATCCAAATGGAACTCTACTAGTCGATGTGGCTCATTATGTTGATAAAATCAACAAGCATTTCATGTATACTAAAACTAAAACTTTTTGAGTCGTCAAATAATTTGGCACGTATATATGATGAGTTTTCCACATAAAAACTTGGGAGTAAATGACAAATGGACGAAACTTCTCTTTAACAGTCGAAAATAATTAACTTACATAAGTACAATGAGTTTTAATTTTCTATTAAGCTTGTAAACTTGACTTAAAGTACTTAAATGTTTAATTTTTGTCAAGTTGCTGAAATTGGTTTATGAAAATGAAATTGAATTTTATGTAAATAGGCAAAATATATTTCAAGTAAATAATCAACGTAGCTTGTTTGTTTTATCGTCTATTTGTAAATCTGCTTTTCATGGAACGCAGTTCATCCTTCGTAATTGAGGTGACCCATCATTATAATAAAAGTTTCTCATTTTTAATTACGCTGATTATCACTTTTAGCAATCGGATATGTGAACAACAACGCTTTTACTTCTAACATATCGATCAAAAAGTTTTAGAACATTTTAACTTGAACTAAAATGACGCTGATTTATTATTTCAGAACAACGCTCGTTTTCATAAATTTCAAAGTCTGCAAAAGTGAAACTAAAACGAATGCTCAACAATAGTAGCAGAGCTTTTGAATTTGTGCGCTTATCGTGCGACAACAGTAAAAATGGTACATTACATTTCCGATTTCGTTTTTGTCCTAATCAGGTGTACATTTGGTATAAAGCTGTCCTTCTAAAATTGAACTCACACCGGCTTCAAAGATTAAATCTGCATAATATTGATTTTTTGCTAGGACGCATTTTTTCGCTGATAAGCAAAATAATTGTATGAATTACAAAAATTTATTTCACCTAATTGGCAATATAATGGTGAAAAAGGATATTCATAATTATAAAATCAATGAAAGTACATTATTTGTTCTTTGTATACTTCGTGCTGCGCTTAGAAGGAAAAAACGAGTTAACATATTTTTCACATTAACTTACACACAAACTTACGCACAAACGAACACTATATATGTATAAATAAATGCATAAATGCGCGTTTGCATTAAAATATGCATACATGCATTATTGCTTACACACATATATTTATATGCACGCCCACACACATGTATTCATAGAAACACATACGTACGAACGTATAAAAATACACATATGTAAAAACATACATATATATACGCTTAATGACATATATATATTTTTCATACATCCATCTATAGACACGTACATACATACATGTATACCTACATACGTACATACATTCAAATATATATGAATATAAAAACGTACAGACATAAATAAATATATACATATATACACATATCCTTACTTATATATATATATATATATATATATATATATATATATATATATATATCATACATACACTCATCCATACAAGCGTACTTATATTCATATATACACGCACATGAATGAATCCACAAGCACATAATTATATTTACCATACTTACAGACATATATATATATATATATATATATATATATATATATATATATATATAAATTTATTTGATCTGTAGTATGGTAGCATGAAATTTCAAGAGTACTGCAGGATAGGCTGTTTATATTTTTAAACGTTATTTAGTAGAATTCGTAGTTGTAGAAAAACGATAAGCTATTGCACTGATTGCGTTATTATTATAACAGTGCTGAAAGTTATATGTGATAAATATTTTAAAAATACATAACTCATTAAATATTTGCCGAACTGAGCCATTAGATTCATGTTGTAGCACGATTTTAAATGGCCACTAATACTTCAGCTTTCACTAATATTATACTCTTTCGGGCCAGTGATGAACAGATGCGTTTGTTCAATATAACGTGCACACTGTCGTCGGTATTAACTTCATGCTGCTTCAGGTAGCAGAGGCAATTCATCCATTAGACCGATTTCTTTCTTATAGAGAATTATTCTATAACTGTACAGGATTTCCCGCGGACGGGATTCGAACAAGATCACAATAGTTTCAGCGTCCACTACGACACACTTGTAGCACACGAAACTCAAATTTAAGTTATATACCAACTTATGTTTTTAGTAAATCTTTTAAATCATGCGGACACTTTTATGAATCTTATAAGACTTGGTGTTTTAGCTAACCACCCACGATTTGTCGTTATACAACTGACATCATGTCACTAGGGATGGTATAATGCAATGAAGTCTAATGTCAGGATTTGATTACATATATATATATATATATATATATATATATTTATATTTATATATATTTTCAGTATAAACATTCAACCAAGGAAATTCATTCAGCAGTCCGGAATTGACCTTATTGGGAACTACTCAAATGTTATCCATAATGTGCCATGGATCAGGCTTCAACCGCGATATATTAGTGCAATATTTATATGTTTTACTGAAACCACACATATATTTGTGTGTGTGTGCATGTGTGTAATCATATCCTGTTATTTCACATCAGACGAATATAACTTTCTTAAGCAGCATTGTATCTGCTATATAATGATAATTTGGTGTTGCTTGTTACATATTCATGTTGTAATAATATCCAAATAGGGTTCACCTGAACTGAAGACTACCAAAAACACAAGATGGTAGATGACTTAAAATTGATTGTAGTATAGGGCCAAGATAGCGCGGTGAATAGTGTCCTAAACACTGAATTCTTCAATTACAGTTTATTTCAATAAATATATTGAAATTTTATGTTTTAATTACAGCATTTTCACTATATATATATATGTATATATATTTTTATATATATTTTATTTTTAACTAAAAATCGCACAAGGTATCAAAATCTATTCATAAATAAGAAGGGTTTCATTCTTTTTGGGAGCTCGTTAAATACTACTACTACTACTACTACTAATACTATTATTATTATTATTATTATTATTATTATTATTATTATTATTATTATTATTATTATTCGTGACGTTTCACCACCCCTACCGCCCAATACACGCAACTTTCAGTATTTACCAAATTATGAGTTTGGTTAGCCCTTTCTTCTGGTGGAACCGATTTTGCATCTCTTAAAACCAGATATATGTAGTGCTTAGTATACCTTTGACGAACACCCAAAATATATAGTTATATACACAATTACAAAATATATATATATAAATATATATATATATATATATATATGCAATATCATAATAATCACAATATTGCATTAGGTAGCAAAGACATTTCATCCAGTTTGAAAAAATGAAAAAAATGCGAAACCCGGTTTGTCAAAAATAACCTTATCTGTGTTTAGACTAATTACAGGTTGAATTTTAGGTGTTTTGTTTCTTGAAGGTGTCTCGCCGACCTTTTTTTGTCGCCTTCTTCAGCTTTCTCATCATCACAAGTTTTTAAAAAAACTAATGAAGCAAGTGCGAAATTTCCCTAGCCATACCATTTATACTTCAGACTGACATTTCACTAGATAGGTGCATGCCAAGTGTGTGTGTGTGTGTGTGGGCGGGTGTATGATAGCATATCCATTACTATTATTTTCATCTAACTAAGTGAAACTGGAGTTGGTGAATGTGCATTCAACCATTTACATGCGTTAGTCAATTTGTTTTATACTCAGCATGTGAAATAACGTAACTGAGGTCGCCCTCACTTTTTCGGGTGGGGTGAGGAGCCCAGTAAGTCAGATACACGCATTAAAACCTAAGGCCGTGGTAAGTGATATATATTATAAATTAGACGAGCCCTGCACATGTGAAATTAAACTCAAACCACCCACTTCGCACGGTTAGGCTAGCACAAAAGCAGTTGTTTTCAAATCAATAAACAGTCGAACGTCACGTGTGTGCATGTGCGTGTGTACATAAGTAAAAACGATTCAATTAAATAAAATTAATACACGCGTGCGACCATCCAAATGAAATTGCAGTCAATAGACATTCATTTACTATTTACAGACAGATTTTTCACTGTTGTCGTTATACATGTTGTATAACAAGAGTGATCTGAACAGGTAGGGTGGATCAAACCGCAATGCATATAACTGTTCTGGATAATCAGATATGCGTCAATTGCCTCTAGTTACCTGGCATACATCGTACCTTTCGGGAAATATTCGATGCACAATTTATACGCACTCATGAACACAAATTTTTTTATGTATCATTATATTGCAAGGATAGGAATGGGCATTCAAAATGAGGTTATCTCCATTTCTCCCGGTGTATGTTTTACGATTTACTAGAGTAAGGGAAAAAAACTCTCTTTGTAACTGGATAAAAGTAGCATATCCACATATAGAAAAGATCTTCAAATCAAGTTTGTGAGATTGATTATCCCACTGAATTTAATCAGTCGTTCACAATTGAAATATTACCGTCGGTCACATGTACTGGCCGCAATACATGAAGAAAGAAATTAAAATTAGATATACGGCTATAAACTCTTGTATTCCTGCAAGTTGGCTAATTGATTAGTATCTAACTGAAAATTGTGTGTAGTGTAGTGTGCGGCAGGGTGGCTCGGTGTTTAGAGCACCAGATTCCGGAGCAGACGTGTCCAGGTTCGAGCCCCGTCCGCGGCAAAATCTGGCCAGTACGTGTTGTGTTCAAAATAAGGACGAAATCGGTCTTTTGAATGAATTTACTTTTCTGCACTATACAATTCATAGTTAATACTGACAAACTAATGAACTAAATGAGTCAGGTGTTTATATTATGATCGCAACCTTGATTATTACAAATGTTCGTTTCAATACCACTTTCCCATGTAGTGTTGTGTTTGTTATATAAAGACAGATTAGGGATTGTTAGTTAGAACTTTGGGTCCAAATGGATGCCTAATGAGCTCCACCTAAAAGTAAAAAGACTAACCGTGCTATGTTATTTAGTATATGAATGAAAACTGCGTGAAGTGTGCTAGAGAGTGTCTCAGTGTTTGATTAATTAGATTATTTATTGTGTCAAATCTATTTAGCACTTCTCCTTTTGACATTTATATGAAATATTAATGATAGTCATTTAAAATATCATTTAAAATATATTTCTATTTATACATTGTAAAGTTTTTTTTCCGTCAGTTTCGTATTATAAACCAATATTCAGGTGCATTTTTTGACGAATATTGGAAGATTGATGAATTGATAAAAATTCCTGTCATCTTCTTGTACAGTCAAACCATTTATCTCTTATTTGATATTTTGAAATATACAATACAACTCTTATCTTCTTTCTTTGCCGTGAAGCGATGGAAAATATCACTAGATTTCTTTAAAAATATTTTGAAATTCTGTTCAATTTTATACTAAATTAATAAAATGTAATAAAGACAATCATTGGCAATTTTAAAAAATCTGGATTTGGCGTTATAAAGATTCGTTTTTAAATATTCCAAAAATTATTTAGCAAACGTAATTGACAATGGCTTTCTTATTGAATTCATACCATAACACGGAGTCAGTTTGTACCCTATATGATTTCATCCCTTTTATCAAGTGCTCTAAAGCCATTTTGCTTCATTCAAATATTTGTGAATGTTCAGTCTCTAAAGCAGTTTTATCATCTTTATAAGTATACACTGATTTTACGTTTAGGCCAGAAAAATTTCATTTTTCATTATTTCGTACCAGTTAAAAATATCAAGAAAACTATATTTATCAACCATAGTTGGATTAACAAAATAATTGACATGAATGATTTATACTTTTTATTTTAATGTGTGTTAACTTGTCATAACTGCCTAAAATGTATTTTCGGGTCTATAAACCTTTTCCAAAAAACCATCCTGTGTTGTGTAACTTGACCTCTTTGTATGGGCAAGAAATTTGAAAAAATAATTTAATTTAAGTTAATTAGTTTGGATACAACTTATGCCATTATTGCATTGGATGCTATAAGTGAAAGATTTCTGGTACAAAGATAAGTAAATTATGACCGTGAGATTGAGACGGAACAATTACTTGTCTAGACATCAATAGGCGTTGTTAGTTCCCTAGAAATTCAGCCATATCAGAACGCGTGCGAAGTTTATCTACGATGGATCTCAACCATAAACCAATCGAACGGTTAAACATGTCTACAAAATTTTAAATTTGATGGGTGTTACACCAGAAAATAAGTTATTGCTTAGGCAGTATCAAAGGAACACGTTCTGCCTGAACTACTGAAGAATGGAATTGTATTAGTTATAGCTACAATTTCATTAACTACAGAATATGCCACATATATTATTATACAAATAATCGACGACAAAATGCTTCCTTTTACCGATTTAAATAATATAACAACAGAAAAACTGGGAATCATGCTGCTGACACTCCACTCATATTACAATTTGAACTTGTTTAAGCAAATTAACTATTTTTTTAAGAAAATAAGTAATAATCCAACTGATAAGTTAGAATGTGATTACAATCCTTGACGTATATTATAACCAGTACGAATTAATGTGATTCTGTGCAGGGTAGCACTTTAATACAGCGAAATACAGTAAAGCTTGACTTTTATGATTTGGAGGGAATTCATACAACTGCAAATCAATAAAGTTAAATTGTAAAGTTCCAAGTCTTCATCTGTGATAATACGTTTACATATTTGTGTAGTAGTAAAGGAAATATTGATTCGTTAGATCACACTTTAATGAACTCAATATAATTATTTTTTTTTTAAGCTACACCAATTAGTAACAAATTTTAAGTTAGCCAACAATAACAGAATAGCAAAGATTAGTTATTTAGTTGCGAAAACTAATTTATTACAAAATTTCAAATAAATAGAAATAAGTACAAATTTTAAAAATAACTCTGCTAAAATTATCATTTTATGAATAGAATTTTTTCCATGTACACAAATGAGTTGTGTAAGAAAGTGTATGGTGTTCCTTTGAGACAGGCATTGTCGCCCACAATTGATAAATTATTTATCAAAAAGTTTTAAGATTAAAGAAGAACGTCGTGAAGCCATTTTGTTATTTGGCAACCGTACGATATTTCAATATTAAAATATAACATGATGATAATTTGCTAAGAGATTTGGGAAAAGTAGCTCTAAGCAAACATAGACTTAATAGAAAAACCAGAATAAATTAACGATCTCCGATGTCAAATTTTTAAGAATTGTTACAAATCTAGATAAAGGTGTCTTAAGAGAAGGCACACATGCAGGCTTCTTGTTTATAATAAGGTCTGTCCGTTTCATTTTATTGGAAATGTAAAAAATTAAATTTACGGAAATTAGTTTAACGAAAATGAATTCGAATTCAGAAGAATAACCGATAGAAATTTATTTTCAATTAATTTATTAGATACACTATATAAACAGTCATAAATAGATTTGAAACTTCGCCTTAATATCATATTGTGGATAAGCTCCTCAATTCAAGTGGAGATAAGCTAATATCTAAATTGAAAAAGGGAAATTTGAACATTAGTAGTTAAATAGAAAATTCCTATCCAATCGAAAGAAGCACGCTAAAACTTAATTGCCGACAAGCAAACAAAATCAAGAGAATTGACACCATTAACAAATCAGGCACAAATCAAAAAAAACGTATGGATGTGCTTACTGGCTACTCATCAGTAGGAGCCGGTATTACGCCCTTTAACTACTATATATTTGGGTGAGGAATGTGGTATAATAGGAAGGTATTATCTACTAGACGAATGTATAAACCTATAGTAGTGAAGCTAACATCATATAAAGTCTCGAACATGCGACTTCCACACTAACTCAAACTATATTATAAATATACCGAGTCTGTAAAAGATACTAACACTATGGCCAATATTATAGTACCGAAAAGGTACGTGGTGCTAACACTATGATTGTCGAGTCGGTACATGGTACCAACACGGTGGATTTCAGTGTATGCTATAATTCCGTCCTATTATCCCACATTCCTCACCCAAATTTATAGTGGTTAAAGGGCGTAATACCGGCTCCTACCGATGAGAAGCCAGTAAGCACGAAACGAATGTGCATGAGAATATACATTCCTTTAATGCTGTCTTTGGTTTATCCTTCTGGTCACAACTGAACTAATTTTTTACTAGGATCGCAACACCTAATACATACTTGCATATATACATAAGTTCTCTGCAACAAATAGTATTTAACACGCATGTATTGCAAACATAAGTATGTGGATGAGACGATACACCACAATGAACCACGTACATGAGAACAACTATCGGCATTTAAATATTAGTGCTCAAATACGTCCTATTTTCAAAAAAATCAAAAACAGCGTGTTATTTTACTTTAATTATTGTTGCGATTTTGATATAATCATTTGACCCGATATGTACATACATTTTTGAGTATAAACTAGGTATTGTATAGAAAAGGAAATTCATCCGGTAGACCGATTTCGTCCACATTAGGAACTCATCACGTACTGTTAAGAATTTGCCGCGGACAACTCTCGAATCTTGGCACGTCTGCTACGCAATCAGGTGCTCTAACCACTAAGGTCCTTACCGCACTTTTGTTATGCTGTTGTAGGTCAATTTTGATATTCAATATAAAATTTGTGCCAGCTGATAAAGTTGTAGCCCTGATCCTCTGCAAGGACATTCGTTTAGCTAATTTTTATATTGTAATTTCTCGATAACATGAGCACTGCTTTGATGAGATTTATTACTGTGCTTGTTACATCATTGATTATTTATCATCAATGTTAACTTAAATTATTGTTGCGACTTTTAATTATTCCCTATTGGTGCCATTTTATCCACGGGCCACGTTTCGTAACTGTTTGCATACGTTCGGTCCGCAGTAGTTTATGTTTACGAACTGAGAATTTATGCAATTGCTTATTCAATTGTACTTAATTTAAGCTTCATGACATTGTCAATACTATATGCATTTCTACTCAGATAAATAATTTTTACGTGAAATGCTATTTTAGTAAGTTAATTTAACGAAATTTTATATCTTGCCTGAACAGCACCACACGTGCTAGTCAGACGGTGTGTCCACTTAACAGGTGTATGCGATCAAGTGTGTTATACTATGTAAAATTACATAGACAGTAGCAAAATTAGTGTAACTCTTTCTAGAACATATTGGGGTAGTTCAAATTGGCGACCACACAAAGACTAATCAAAGCAATGATAATTTAATGATAATATAACTATATTATTTAAGCTTGGCTTGCAAGCATGATATAGAAAATAATCGCATTATATAAACATGTATAAATATAAACTAAACATTTACAAAGCAGCCACTACAATTCTTGCAGTAGACCGGCTTCGTTCTAATTGAAAAATTCAAAATATTCCCCAGAATTTTGCCGGACACAGGGCTCGAACTGAGGCACTTTTGCTTTATATATATATATATATATATATATATATATATATATATATATATATATATATATATATATATAATATATATATATATATATTTAATTAGAAGAAAAACATTATCAGTGGATAGGTTACTTATTTCGTGAATACTAATATCGCTCTACAATCATTCATTTATATACATTCTGGGTTTTCAATTGATTATGCTATGAAAACTCAGAATTTATATAAATGAATGATTGTAGAGCGATGTTTAGTATTCACGAAATAAATCGCCTTTATCCACTTTGTTATTAATATTTTTTTCTTAATTAGAAATATACTGTGTAATATTCGAAGGCAATGGACAATATATATATATATATGTATATATATATATATATATATATATATATATATATATATATATATATATATATATATATATATATACATTACCCTTTCCATGCTCATAAAATGAAAAGGAATATTTATGTGATAAAATTTCTTTTTCTTTTTACACATGGAAAGGGTGCTTTGTATTTTATTAAGGCTAGTATTCCAAAAGAATATATATATATATATATATATATATATATATATATATATATATATAGAGAGAGAGAGAGAGAGAAAGGGAGAGAAAGATAGAGAAGAAAAGAGAGAGAGATCGTTTCTTACATGGAAATCGAAACTCTGAAATAAATAATATAGTTATATTATCATAACAGTATCATTGCTTTGGTCAGTCTTCGTGTGGTTTAGAAAAATTTGCACATACTTTGCCACGACCTATGTAAATTGACATAGTGAAAGCAATTAGAAAATGAGTTCTCTCCGCATGGTAGAAAATTTAAATAGTAAAAAACAGTCACGACAGCGAATTCTAGTAAGCGACTTAAATTAACACATGGATTTCCAAATATTATACAGAACTCTAAAGGATTATTCTTTCATTTTAATTGCATTTTTCTTAGATGTTATTCGCATAGGCAGTTTTCAATTTTTTGCACCATTCTAACTATTTTGTCTTTGATATTTTAAAATCATGTGCTTGGTAAAGACATAATTCATGCATTATAACAATAACTGTTTTTGTAAATCAATTTTTGCCCATTATTTTTTTATTTAATTACCTTATTTACGTGTCTACTTGTTCATCGATAACACTAGGCTAATGAACTTCTGACCCGAACCATTGTTTTTTCTATTCATTTCACAGTTACATGGCTAATTTACAGGACGTCATATACCAAAAAGCATAATTTTAAAAATTTACTTCGGAGTCTAATTTAAACTAGACACGTTCGCACATATGCCAGGATAAAAAAGTATACTCTTATGTTAAACTACGCAACTACAAAAAAGTATTCGCGATAGATAGCAAAATTTTATTTTGAATTGAAATATTTGCATACCATGTTTTTAATTTAGTTCAGCCAATTTTATGCGTTATGTAAGTTTAATTGATAAACAACTTAACTATTGAATCATAAATTTAATATAAATAAGATACTTTCTAATCGGTAACAGAAAAGCCAGGTTATTTTCACCAGAGTTCAATTCAATTGTAATATGTGTTACTTTATATAGTCCATTTTTGGAGACAAGTGGATATTTTACATTCAACACATAAATTACACGACAGAAATCAGAAAACGGGAGAATCAAGTGCTGAGACACACACTCAGGC
This sequence comes from Eudiplozoon nipponicum, assembly GCA_029291075.1. NCBI lineage: Eukaryota > Metazoa > Platyhelminthes > Monogenea > Mazocraeidea > Diplozoidae > Eudiplozoon > Eudiplozoon nipponicum. The sequence continues at coordinate 74,027 of JAQBSW010002065.1, read as the reverse complement.
AAATACAAATCAACAGTCAATATTCAAATCACTTACGAACTTATAACAGTTAAATACTGTTTTTTGCGGAGAACTAATATATATACAAGTATGTATTAGGTGTTGCAAACCTAGTAACAAATTAGTTCAGTTGTGACCAGAAGGATAAACCAAAGGCAGCATTCAACGGAAGGTATAATCTCAAGCTCATTCGTGTCGTGCTTACTGGCGACTCATCAGTATTACGCCCATTATTCACTATATATTTGGGTGAGGAATGTGGGAATAGGAGATTGTACCGTCCTATCATCCCACATAGGGAATTGTACCGTCCTAATATCCCACAGAGGAGATTGTAACGTCCTATTTTTCCACATTCCTCACCCAAATATATAGTGGTTGAAGGGCGTAATACCGGCTCCTACTGATGAGTCGCCAGTAAGCACGAAACGAATGTGCATGAGATTATACTTTTCGTTCATGCTGCCTTTGGTTTATCCTCCTGGTCACAACTGAACTAATTGTTAACTAGATTCGCAACATCTAATACGTACTTGCACTTACGAACTTCTTTGCTTTATTTATAAGGATCAGAGATGGTGCATGCATCAGCTTCTGCTGAACGTTATTTATCACCGATTTCATATTAATTAACATCGGAATGTCCACCTCACTTAGTGTGTTTTAATTTGTGCAACGTGTTCAATTATTGCCGAAACATTCATCCCAATGCCAGCTCTCAGTAAATCTACAATGCTCTTGAATTCACCTCTTTAGAAAGTAGATAATCCGGTCTTTGTAGCGCACTGGCACGCTATAGAATTTGTATAAATAAACAATGTTGGACTGTCCGATTGCAGGAAACCTGTCATTTATACTTTTTAACAAATATTGCTTGCGCGGGTGGCGGTAACAGTTCTTTAAATCAGGTTTGTGAGCATTAAGATGACACCAATCCCATTGTATTTAACCAGTGGTCGAACAACATAACAAAACTACCGCCAGCCGCAACGCACTGACGCGTTTCGACCTTCCATGATCATCATCAGAGTACGACGGCAAACTGACTATCGAGGATCAAACCGCATTGAATATATATGGAAATCAAATTTAGACATGCGGCTCTCACCTCTAGCAGTCTCGCATACATTAAACTTGACTGGAAATGTCGGCTGCAAAATTTTCTAGCTCGCAAACTTGATTTAAAGCATTGTTAACACCACCCGCGCAATCAATATTTGTTAAATTGTGTTGCCTATATATTTATATGTGGCGAAAGCTGCAAACAGTTAATGTTCGTGACTGCATTGAAATTGTCCAGCCGACATTTTCAGTCGAGTTCAATGCATGCGAGACTGCTAGAGGTTAGAGCCGCATATCTAATTTGATTACCATATATATTCAACGCGGTTTGATCCTCGATAGTCAGTTTGCCGTCGTACTCTGATGATGAACATGGAAGGTCGAAACGCGTCAGTGCGTTGCGGCTGGCGGTAGTTTTGTTATGTTGTTCGACGACTGGTTAAATACAATGGGGTTGGTGTTTACTTCAAGCTCGCAAACGTGATTTAAAGTATTTATACTTTTTGTTTATCGCCTTCTATAATGTATAAACCTTAATCGGTTGTGTATTAAGCACACGCGAAGTCACCGAACTTTTTATTCTTCCAGGAAATAATCCGAATCCTGTGACACATGTAAATAAAATGTCTGATATATATCGTGTTTTTGTTGAGCTCGGCCTCATTCCTCGTTTGTCAGAGTTTATATTTTTGACTTTTGCTTGAACAAACCTTTGAGGATACCGGATTCTTAGTGAAGTTCTTTAGAGCGCTACTAATTCTCGACATTCAAATTGATAACAATAGATTTTCTTTAGTCTATGAAATAAGTTGCTTGCCAAACATCTCATTTGGCAAGTTAGGACACCGCTCTTATAATAGATCTAATGTCCACTCCACGTTAGCTTGCGATATATTTTCCGTTTTAGCCTACAATCTTTCTAACTCAAAAGTGATACGCCAAAGAAAGTTACTGCGTTAAAGTTAGAATTTTGTGCTCGAAAATAAATTCAATATGATGGTCAACGTTGTTAGAATTTTTAAGCCGTCCGTTTCTTTCTACATTCATATGTATGCTCACAAAATTGTTGTCAATATACTTCACATATGCATGGGTGTATTCTTAAATGTGGATTTAGTATTAATTTTTTTAAATTGAACATATAGACCTCAACTAGGAGACTTCCTAACAAATTGCCCATCGCTACCCCAAGGATTTTCGTGAAATAAATAAATAAATAAGAAACAATAAATTAAACACCATAATTTCACAAATTAAGAAGATATTTAGATGAGTATCAGGTATGTGGAATTATGAATGGCTATTATCGATAATGTTACAGGGTAAGTAGATAGATGATTTGAAATATATTTATTACGTCAAATGAAATCATTTTCATAAAACCCAAGTGCAAAAATAAAATAAAACTTTTCAGATACAAGAACCGTTTCGTTCTCATTTGCTTCTCAAGCATCTACAATTACTTGAGAAGAAAGTGAATAAGAAACGGTTCTTGTATATAAAAAACATTATGAGTTTTATTAAGGCTCGCATTCCAAAATGAAATCGTTTTAGTTTCTACATAGTAAGATTTTGTTTTATTTAGGAAGTCAAAGGTATCTCGAAAACGTGTTTTTCATTTGAATTTTTATTGTCTGTATGATTCATTTTTGCTGTGGAGTGTCGAACTTGCAAATATTTGTATCAATTGCGCAAAGTCGCTCATCCAAACTACGTCGTGTACATTCGGCATATCGAACTTTAGGGCCACATGTGTGCTAACCAGTTTTTCTTGTCGGATATGACGTATAGTGTCAAGCATTTCGTTATAATTAACTTAGTCGGTTCATAGTTGAATTGTTTTTGACGCACTTTTAATCGCAAGACATATTAAACCCTCGGTACCTCGTAGTAGTATGCTTCATACACAAGACCTTGTAGCAAACCAGAGTGCTACTCCTCGCATGGTTTTGAATTCAGCCGACAGATAATCTAAAAAAATTAAGAAAAAATTTGTTGATAAGAAGCATGTCTCCAACCCAATTAAACCATAATTTATTGTGCGGGTGGTGGTCACAATTCTTTAAATCAAGTTTGCGAGCTTGAAGTAAACACCAATCTCATTGTATTTAACCAGTCGTCGAACAACATAACAAAACTATCGCCAGTCTCACGCACTGACACGTTTCGATCTTCCATGATCCTCATCAAAGTGCGACGGCACACTGACCAGCGAGGATCTAACTGCATATATATGGAAAGCAAAATTAGATATGCGGCTCTCACCTCTAGTAGTCTTGCATACATTGTACGTGACTGGAAATATCGGCAGCACAATTTCTATGCAGTCGCTATCATTAAATGTTTGCAGCTTTCGTCACACACTCGTATATATAGGCAATACAATTAAATAATTCTGGCAACAATTTTTGAATCAGATTTACGAGCTTGAAGTAAAAACAAATCTCATTTTATTTAAGCAGTCATCGAAAGCTGCGAACAGTTAATGTTCGTGACTGTAAAGGAATTGTGCAATCGAGGTTTGCAGTCAAGTAAAATGTATGCAAGACTACTGGAGGTGAGAGCCGCATATCTAATTTTGATTTCCATATATATTCAATGCGGCTTAATTCCTCGATAGTCAGTTTTCCGTCGTACTCTGATGATAATCATGGAAGGTCGAAACGCGTCAGTGCGTTGCGGCTGGCGGTAGTTTTGTTATGTTGTTCGACGACCGGTTAAATTCAATGGGATTGGTGTTTACTTCAAGCTCGCAAACTTGATTTAAAGAATTGTTACCACCACCAGCGCAATCAATTATTGCTAAATTGTATTGTCTATATATGTATATGTGGCGAAAGCTGCAAACAGTTAATGTTCGTAACTGCATAGAAATTGTGCAGCCGACATTTCCAGTCAAGTTCAATGTATGCAAGACTGTTAGAGGTGAGAGCCGCATATCTAAATTTGATTTCCATATATATTCAATGCGGTTTGATCCTCGATAGTCATTTTGCCGTCGTACTCTGATGATGATCATGGAAGGTCGAAACGCGTCAGTGCGTTGCGGCTGGCGGTAGTTTTGTTATGTTGTTCGACGACTGGTTAAATACAATGGGATTGGTGTTTGCTTCAAGCTCGCAAACTTGATTTAAAGAATTGTTACCACCACCCGCGCAATCAATTATTGTTTAATTGTATATCACTGTATGTGGTAGTTCGGATGCCTGGCTGACTGAGTGATAGATTCGTTAATTATTTTCATGTAAAATTTATCGGCTTTATTTTAGTGCAGTCTATAAAATTATTCGCCTATTTATGTTTTTCTGCATGCATATATTGTTTTTGTGCTTAATCATTCAACACACATAAAAACTTTTCAGTTACATTGTTCTTAATTATGACCGCCTAAGTAATAGACGGTATATATATATATATATATATATATATATATATATATATATATTTGGACTTTGTACTCTGAGTAAATATTGTGCATACTTCATGTAAGCGATTCTAATATTATTAGGCAGCCTAAATTGGCGTAGATAAAAAGAGACGCGCACACATTATTTGAAATTTTGTTGTGTGCACGTTGCTTACACGATTAATTTTACTTGTTCTTGTTACACCGTTTAATAAATTATTTTCTGAAGAATTTTAATGTGAGGAGGTATAAACCAGAAATGTAGGTATCGGGTACTGACACAATAGCCATAATGTTGATATCTTTTACAGATTCGGTATATTTATAATATATAGCGTGAGTTAGCGTCGAAGTCGCATTGACGAGACTTTATGTAATATCACCTTAACTTCTGAAGGTTTACACATTCTTCTAGGAGATTGTAACGTCCTATTTTCCCCACCTTCCTCGACCAAATATGCAGTGGGTGAAGGCATAATACCGGCTCCTACTGATGAGTTGCCAGTAAGCACGAAACGAATGTGCATGAGATTATACTTTTCTTTCATGCTGTCTTTAGTTTATTCTTCTGGTCATAATTGAACAATGCGAAAATTTTGTTAACTCTGAATCCATCGATTGATTGACAATATGAATTTCATACCTACAAGTGGCACACTTGAACAATACCGGCAATAATTCCAAAAATCGTGTTTGCAAACTTGAGATGAGTACCATTCTAATATTGTTGGACCCGTCGCGCAACATGGCAAAATACGACCGTTACAAGTACTGATGTGTTTCGACTTCCCGAGGTAATCATCAGAGAATGACGGCAACCTGGCAAATAAGAATCAAACCACAATGCATATGTAAGCCACGAGACATCATAACTGTTGCATTCAACTTCAGTAGTATCACAAAAATAACATAACCTATGTACAAAATGGAGAACAATCGAAATGATCTTGGGCACCAATCCGGATCTTGGAAATTATTACTTATACACGTTGGTGAGGATAGAGTCGAAATCTGCTTAGCAGAAAAATTGCATTTGCCATTTTATCCAAAGTGTACTTCATAATTACATTTTCACAATTAAACAATATCCACAAAATTAATCACGATACTACTTTCACAGTTGGTATACTGACAGATGATGAAACATTGATTCCAACGTTATTTCAAAAGCGACAAAAACATCGACTCAAATGAAGATAAGGATAGCCAAAGAATAGTTCGGTATTTAAATGAAAGTTGTCTAAAAGCACCTGCTTCAGAAGCCTAATGGATGTAATGAATTAACCTGAGTCGAATAAACAAACTAGCGTTCGACTGCAGTGCGTTGCATTCACTTGAGTAATAAAGCGAACGTAAACGCGGAAATGCGTCTCTTTGAGTCCGATAAACAAGGCAGAAGGGCTGCAATGTATTACACTGAGCCGTAAAATGAACTTACGTTTAGTTGTTTATATGTAACTTATTTTTGCGAAACTGGATTAATCAAAATTACCTAATCTGCGTTTTGACTAACGAAAGTATTTACTCAGTAGTTATTTTTCAACATACTATTTCGGCTACTTTTATCGGCAGCTTTCTTCAGCTGGTCCATTCTCACTAGTTTCAAATGGCAAGTATGTTTCATTAGTTTTGCTTTTGTAAACTAGTGAGAACGGACTAACTGAAGAAGACTGACGATAAAGGTAGCCGAAATATTTTATTGAAAAAATAAAATTACTGGATAAGATTTTAATTATGTATTAGGTGTTTCGCACCAGAAGGGTAAACCAAAGACAGCATGAACGAAAATTATAATTACGTGCACATTATTTCGTGCTTATTGGCGACACAAGTAGGAGCCGGTATTACGCCCTTTACCCACTATATATTTGGTCAAGGAATGTGGGAAAATAGAACGCTAAAACCTCCTAGACGAATGTGTCAACCTGCAGAATGGAGCTAACATTATATAAAGTCTCGACAATGCGACTTCGAAGCTAATTCACTCTTTATAATATATATATATATATATATATATATATATATATATAGTATATATATATATATATAAATATATATATATATATAATATAGTCTGTAAAGGATACCGATACTACGGTTATTGTGTCTGTCTCGATGGCCGATCGTACATGGGATAACGGGGCTATGGCGGTGGTGTCACCAGGGCGTGGTGGATTTCCGACCGGCAATCGGATCTCCTATAAAATACCACATGAGCCCGACGACGGCACCATGACTCGGCGTGTGTTCCCCGCCACAAAAGGGTTCAACAGCCACAGGATTACATGGACTCCTGGACAGTACCTCGTACTTCCGAATGGCGAATGAGCTCTCAACAGCCAACGGCAACCGTGCAACTTACTGCTGCCTTGCAGACTGCGCTTGGATGTGCAAAGGCTAGAGGTGCGTCCTCGATCAAAAAGCCGAGTGGTGAGGGGACACCACTTGTACCAAATTCCCAAGAAACTCCATGAAATCAATGGAGCCGGCTTATCCTCCAAAAGGAGTCAGCCGCAGTAAAGTAAAGTAAAGTTATTGTGTCAGTACCCGAAACCAACCTTATATTACCGAAAATGTGCATAGTACTATCACTATGGTTGCCGAGTCGGTACATGGTATCTACACGATGGATTTCAATGCATGCTATAATTCAACAAAATTGAGAATTAAATTGTTTCTGAACACCTGTTACTCCAGTAAATACATACACTCCGGCCTTGATCGATATCAGTCATCCAATTTGTCGGTAATCATGACAGCATTCAATTAAATATGTAACAGTTAGATACACTTTTTTGCGGAGAACTAATATATATGCAATGATGTATTAGGTGTTGCGAACCTAGTAACACATTAGTTCAATTATAACCAGCCTGCTTCCGGTCCGCCATCATTTTCGATCTCACACTCAAACTCATCTGTCCGAATCCAGCCTACCCCGCATTGACGCTCGGACACTTCATGGACTGAACTCCAATTGATTTTGTCTAGTCAAATGGAATTTCTATATTTTCACCATATTGAACTATCTTACTCAACTCCTCCCTCCTCTGTTGTTAAATACTTTGCTAGTCACAATTTCATTCACCTCCACATATCCTACCTTTGATTTGTTATTTCAATGGTCGGGCCTGTTGGTCGTTGATGCCAAATAATTTTTTTTTATTATTATTATTAAAATACAGCATGAACAAAAAGTATAATCTCGTGCACATTCGTTTCGTGCTTACTGGCGACTTATCAGTAGGGGCCGGCATTACGCCCTATACCCACTCTATATTTGGTCGGGGAATGTGGGAAAATAGGACGTTACTTAAAAAGTTAACTTAATTGATGTAATGCTACAATATGAGACGTAAAAAATTGTAGAGTAAGGACTGCAATGCGTTACTCTGAGTCATATATATATATTGCGGCCAAAGGAATGAAATCCATTAGTCTGATTTAAACACCAAAGAAGCGTAAGGGATGCAAAGCGTCTATTTGAGCCAAAATAAGATAGACCTGTAAGGGATCCAATGCGTCACTCTGAGTAGAATAATCAAGGTAATGCAAGTGCTGCAATGCACTCCTCTGAGTAAATTAACCAAGGTGGAACAATTACTGCAATGCATTACTCTCAGTTGAATAACCAAGCTGGTGTAAGAATTGCAATTATTTACCCTGATTTCAATAACCAAAGTTGTGTATGGAATTAAATGCGTTACTCTGAGTCGAATAAACTAGGTAGCGTAATGGCTCTATTGCATTACCACGAGTGCAAAAAACTAATTCGAAAAAAATAGGGCAGAATATGTGTGCATTTCGCAACTATCAGTCAAATAACCAACGCGTTGAAAGGCCTGTAAAGCGCTACTCTGAGTCAAGTAACCAACATTGCATAAGGGCTGCAGTGCTTTATTCTAAATCAAAAAATGGAAGTGGCATAATGCCAGGAAAGCGTCACCTTAAGTCAAATAATCCACGAGGTACTCGAATAAACATGGACGTGTAAGGACTGTAATATGTTACGCTGAGACGCAAAACCAAATTAAGCGAGAGGTTGAAATGCCTAATTCTTAGTCGAATAAACAAAGACGTGCAAGGAATGAAAATCTTTACTCTTAGTAAGAAAATCAAGGTAGCGTAAGGGCTGACATTTGTTACATTAAGTCAAATAATGATGCTGGCGTAATTGGTGCAATGCTTTGTTTTGAGTTGAATGATAACGGTGGCGTAACGATGACAAAAAGTTATTCTAATCCAATAACCAAGGTGGCCTAATGGCCGCCACGCGTTATTATATGTCAAATAACAAGGTTGGCCTATGGCCTGCAAAGCAACAAGTTGAGTTATAAAACCAAGGTGGTGTAGGGTCTACAGTGCTTTACTCCGGTGTGAGGGCTTGAAGCAATAGTCACCTTTCAGACAAAAAATGAACATAGGGTCTTATCTAAGGCGGACATTAATTCATCAGAAATCCCTCGCAGAAGCGCCCGTATAAGGATAAAGCAGTCAGCCCAATGATGAAAGCAGACTTCGAGCCGAAGTGAACATAAATCAATTAATTTTTGTAAATTTTTTTTATTGAATCGATGCGCGTTATGCGAGAAAAATATTATATATTATTGATTAAAAATAAAGAATATTTGGTACCTTTACAATATTGCTTCTGATGGGTTAGAAAAGTTGATTCAAGGACTAACTGCTCAATTGAACAATTTAACTGCAGAATTAGGCATGAATAAGTCTCGTCTAGACGATACAATGATAATAAACTCCGACGATATCCGAGTGCATGGCCCAATCAATAGCGGTGGACACAATAGGGCTGCAATGCGTTACTCTGAGCCGTGCATCAAATGATGATTCAGAGCAACAATTCGTACACCTGAGTCGAATAAAATGGTATGGTAAGAACTAAAATGCTTTCCTTCAAGTCGAAGAAACATGAAGGCGTAAGTTTTATAAAGCATTACGCTGAGGTGTTTAAACAATCTGGAAAAGGAGCTGCCTTTCATTATTCTCAGTCGAATAACCGAGGTGGCGTACGGGTTGCAATTCCTTACTCTGAGTAGAATAATCATGTTCGTGTAAGATCTGCATTATTTAATTAAAATTGAATAAACAAACTGGTGCGTGCCGCAATACTTAAATCTGAGTTGAAAAACCAAACAGTCGTAATTTCTGCAATGCGTTATTCGGAATCGATTAAACAGTGTCGAGATGACTGCAAAGACTAGAATAACCAAATTGGTGTAAGTGCTGCAATGCTTAATTGGAGTCGAATAATCTGGGTGGCTTAAGGGATGCAATGCGTTATTCAGTGTTGAATAATCAAGGTGGTGTAAAGCTTGCAGTGCGTTACTCTTTGTGAAATATCCATGGTGGCACTAGGTCTGCAATGCTTTGCTCTAAGCCGAATAACGAAGCTGGGGTGGGGATTTGAATATGTTACACTGATCGATGACGTAAGCTCTGCAATGCTGTACTCTGAGTCGAATAATCGCTGTGGTTTACGATCTGCAGTGCATTAATCTGAGTCGAATAGAAAAGTTGGCGTAGGCGATGTATTTCATTCCAGTGCATTTTGATTCCAATAGCCAAGTTGGTGTAAAAGCTGAATAATCACAATGGCAAAACGTCTGTATTGCCTTACTCTGGGTGGACTAAGCATGGTCGCTTGACGACTGCAATTAATTACTCTGATTCGAATATCCAGGTTGGTTTACGTACCTCAATGCGTTAATCTGAGTCGAATTATAACACCATGTTTGGAACCATTAGCATTTAGTTGAGTTACCATGTTGTTCGAAGGGTTGCGATGCGTTACTCTGATTCAAATAACTTATTTTTTCAGTAAAAGTTGCATTTGGTGTTTTTGAGGCGGAATATCAAATACAGCGTAAGGGCTGCAATGATTTTCTCTCAGTCGATTAATCTGGATTTTTTAAGGTCTGCAATACACCACTCTGAGTCGAATAGCCATTGTGTCATAGGAGCTGCAAAAAGTTATTCTGGTTCAAACTATCGAGGCGGCGTAATAACTTTCAGGCGTTATTTTGAGCCAAACAAACAAAGTGTCGTAAGAGCTATATAATTAAACGAACATTGGTTGCGCTGTCGTAAGAGCTGCCATAAATCGACTAGCTAAGTTCGCATAAGAGCTCCAATAACGTTTCCTGAGTCGAATAACTAAGTCGGCGGAAGAGCTACAATGCTTCACTGTAGATCAACAAAATGAGATGGCTTAAGGGCTGCAATGCGTTAATCTGAGTCCAAATACCGAAGTGGCTAAGAGGTTGAAATGCCTTAAACTGTGTCAATAAACCAAAGAGGCGTACGGTTCAACTGCTTCGCTCCGAGTCGAATAACCAATTTTGCGTAATGGCTGAAGTGTGTTGCACTGATTTGAATAACCAAGGTGGCGTAAGTCTGCAAAACGTTTTTTCAGGGTCGAATAACCAAGATGTCGAGTGAGATGGTATGCTACGGCTTGAGACGAATAACCGAGTTGGTACAAGTGCTGCACTGTGCTACTGTGAGTTGAAAAACCAAAGCGGCGTAAGCGCTGCAATGCTTTACTCAGTATCGAATAAACAAGAGTTCAAATACTGACAGTTCAAGCTCCTACGGTTGCTTATGTGCACTGTGAAATCGTGGATGTTCATGTCGATATGTGAGATATGCATTCCAGAGCAATCTTCCGATGTAATCGATATTAACTAAAATGACATTATTGTTTAATTTAAAAACGGCCTATAAATGACCAGACAGTTTATGCAGCGTAGGATACCAATTAAATGACAATGAACCAGTTTACGTAAAAGCCGCAACGATTCTGACTTTGGCTAATGAGTGCCCAATCCGATCGAAAGCGGACTTCTAGATGAATTGGATTCGTAATTTTACACAACGATTAATTCAACGCAAAGGAACATAAATATGATCCATCAAAGCTTTTCGCTTCTCTAGCAGATTTAACTCACTTTCCTATTTGGCGTGAATCGGATTTGTATTAGCAGATCTGGAAGGAAGGATTTTTACTTTAGATGGATAGCGATGACCATTAAGATCCAAATGAGAGGAAATTGGTTAAAAGCATAGGACGCATTTTCTATGGAAACTTCACCCAATCCGTGTCATCGGCAGTGCTGGTGGCCTTTTAAAGTGGATGATCATGGATGTCTGATGGAAACTTTATGTTAATTGTTGCACAAAAGAGGACACAATTGACAGATCGGCAAACCATACACGTAAGTAGTTATATAATTGAGAATTGCCTGTAGTGTGCAGTTTTGCTAGTTTAGCGCATAGGTTACGTGACAGTGAGCTACATCCCTCAAGTTCAAATCTTGGTCGCGGCAGATCTGGCAATTATTAAAAATTAAATACTGTTTGTTGCAGAGAACTAATGTATATACAAGTATGAATTAGGTGTTGCGAAACTTGTGACAAATTAGTTCAGTTGTGACCAGAAGGATAAACAAAAGACAGCATGAACGGAAAGTATAATCTCATGCACATTCGTTTCGTGCTTACTGGCGACTCATCAGTAGGAGCCGGAATTACGCCCTTTAACCGTCCTATTATCCCACATTCCTCACCCAAATATATAGTGGTTAAAGGGCGTAATTCCGGCTCCTACTGATGAGTCGCCAGTAAGCACGAAACGAATGTGCATGAGATTATACTTTCCGTTAATGCTGCCTTTGGTTTATCCTTCTGGTCACAACTGAACTGATTATTAAAAGTTTTGTCAGTAAAGATGAAATCGGTAAGATTCTACATTTGCATTTACAGTTTCATGTCTAGCTTTTCACATACTGGCAGCACAAATAAATAATAAAATTTGGAAATTTATTTAAACTTCACCATGATACATGATTCTTGTCTTGTAATGATTGATATTGACGGGCTAATTTCAACATCAGTTTAAAAACAGTTACCAAAAATATCCACCTGTAGTAGATTATGGACAATACCCCCATTGATACAAAACTGAAAACGTCTTCTAATGTGCGGCTCTAATAGCGAAGATAATGGTCTACATTATGCTGAATGAAATGCTTCGCAGCTCATTTTCAGGCAATTATTGATGACCGCCCAATACGGTTGAAACTAGACTTTAAGATTAACCAAATATGCTACCTTTTTCTATATTAATTCTTTACTTAAATCAATTACATGACCTATCAAAACAACCATTATACCAAACAGTAATACCACGAACCATGGTACTACACTGTCTGTCATGTAGCCGCAGATCCTGGAAGGCTAGACTCAACTTTAGGTAGACAGTTTAAGCTCTCTCACAATGAAAATACTGAAAGTGCATATGCTAGCATTTAACCGCCGATTACGTGCAGTACAGTCTCATTTTTTGACTAGAGGACAAGGTTCGAGTCTCTGAGCTAATAGATCGTCTAATAATGACCAATCTGGAAATACAAGTTTTTTTAGAAAAGAGGGTTCTAAAAGCAGAAACAATGACCAGAACGCAGATTGAAATATAACTAACAGTTCATCGCAATGCATGTATTTAGTCGCGTAAAGAATGACTGGCTCGACGCTCTAACCCCAGGTTGTCGTGTTCAAGTCTCGCCGAGAGGATTCTGACTAAGATTGTCAGCCTAAATAATAAAAACCAAAATATAATGTTTTGGCATATTGAAAAATACAGGCAATGCTCAGTCTCGTTAGCACTAGGCATGAACTGCACTCCTATTAATTGGATAGCTTTTTGTTCGTATTCCAATCGTGGGATTTCTGGCTACTAATGATAAGAGCCCCAGATTGATTAAATCCGTTAATGAGATGAGTTGCAATTCCCAGTTAAATGGAATCCTCGTTTATAAATACAACATATAAATAATGAATTAATTCCATTAGGCGTGCAATTTAATATCCGCTCCTTAAGTGAAATGTTCCATGTCTTATTATTAAAGATTCATAACCACTTTATGGAATCTTATACTGAAAGTGAAACTCACAAGGATTCAAATGATTACATTTCGTGGCTATGGATCAAATGCTTCCTGGTTCAAATCTCAGACGCGTCAATCAATCTCGAATAATGTAGAAATCGGATAATTCGATGAATTAATTTTTCAATTTATTGACGATTCCATTTATACTAACAGATTTATCATGTTGGGTCTTTTTACCTTCTGAATCTGTTATATCAACGGACTAGGAAAAGCTATTTAATATTTTAACTAGCAATTAAGGCCGAATATTATCAAACTGAAAGAAGGATTAATAAAAAACGTTAGTTAGTGTATAGCTAAAATTTACTTGCAACGCGCATTTCTTTATGCATTGGTAATGTGTTGCATAAACAGAACCAAAATATCATGGATTTTGAACTTGGTTGCAGCAATTCTATTTGATACGAGTCAGTGTGAATTGACAGGAAGCCGAAATGTTAAATGAATATTACCTTCCTTTGTATGGAATAAAGAACTCATACCAAGAACATTTATACAATATAAGATCATGGCCGTTTCTTCAACATTACTTCTCAAATTGGTACGGTGACAGACTTCGATCGATATATTGTGGATGATTAGCTCTAACATTTGTTCGAATTAGCAAAAAATTTGTATCTGATTGAAGAAACGGCTAACTGAAGTTACATATTGGTGTATGATTATAATTTTCATGAATTATGTGTCTTTGAAAGCACACATACAATATATATATATATATATATATATATATATATATATATATATATATATAATATAATATAATATAATATAATATAATTAAATCATGGCAATTTCCTTAACATAACCTTTCCGATTGTCATTTTGTCCGACTGCTTATGGCATATAATAAATGGTTAATATGCACGAGGTTTCAAAATAGATATTAATATGGATCCATTTTAGAAACGATTATCCAAAGTCATGCAATTGTTTACGACTGAAATTTGCACGAAATTCAGTGCGTTAACATCAAATGCGTTTTTTATACGCCTGCGAATATAATACTTACATGTTTATAACCAAGATTTAAGAAATCTGGATACGACTGATGAGTTCGTAACATGAACTTAAAAGTTAGAGTGGAGGAACTATACCCTTTATCCTGTTCTATATTAATTCTTTATCAATACCTATTACAGGAAAACGCTCATGTTTATGAATTTCAATTTAAAGTTCATTCTGTGTTAAGTTTATTAATGACAACATGTATTTTATCCTATATTGCCATAACTTCCACAGCTGACATGATGACTGGTATGTATGTTAAAGTTAGAAGGAAATTTTGCTTCAACGCTATACCTAATAAGATCCTCAGGAAATAAAGACTGGCGAAAAGCCTGTATGTTATGTTACTGATAACTGCTTTGCGTTCATTGCGTGTTTTCGTTAGTGCTGGGAATGCATTTTGTATCTTTAAACCGATTACTTATGGGTTAAATTACCCGCTGCTGCAATTTTTTCTATTTCTCGTAATTGTATAATAATGACAAAGCCGGTCTCGTAGACAAATATTGTCTTTCATCTTACGCTCTGCATACTTCATATCGAAAAATTTCTACATTAATGAAAATATCTATTTAAGCATATATAAAATTTTCATTATATATATATATATATACACACTTATTGGAAGCAATGACAGTTATGCAAATATTGATTTACATACACGCGAACAGTTTATTATCTATGCTCAATATTAAACCAAAAAATAAATCTGTGTACAACCTTTTGGCAAAGCGAGCAAGTAGTGCCTGTTAAGATATTGCGAAGATAAATTTTTTTGCTGACAAATTCTAAACATGTCTAAGCGTGATTGCTAATAACACAGATTGCGCTAGTGTACGATTAGAGTTTTTTTCAAAAACATGCACGTTGTAGGTAAGATAGTCAACTGCCCACCGGTAATCAGTCAAAAGCCTAATTAATATTTTCAGTTTTTGTACTCTTTTGCTTGAATAAACCACATCGCTAATTGCACGCGTAATACATTACGGCCTATACACACATACTAAAGTCTTGATGTGAGTTTCATACAAATTCTAAAAGTAGTCCACTTTTTGTAAAACTACTTCTCATGGCAAATACGTCATTTATAAGTAGCTGCCTTTCCCGGTAGAATCATTATGCATGTTTTTGCATGCGTTAACAGATATTTGTACTTAACATAGTTAGGTAGACTGGTGAATATGCATACTTTCAACGGTAGACGATAACACTGAAAGACGCAAGTAGATTTACGTAACGCACGCCCTCTTGATGAATGTAATTAATAATGAAAATGTAAGAAAACTTGAAAAAAGCTAGACTTCCGGCTAGCTCACTGAGGGGTCGTAAGAGGCGCACGAGAAAGTGTAATGAATGATGCACTTTTTCAAATATATTTTGACGAAGTAAATGATCAAACTCATTCTAAACAAAAAACAATCAGAAATGTTAGCAAATACACTCACTTTATTGTCGTGATATAACCGTATTGTGTTTTTTAATTTTGTAAAATGCTTTTTTTCTATTTGGCCCTGTGAGCTGATACAAACTTTGTTTTGGCCTGTTTGATGAAAAACGGTAAAGACATAACCTGTTCAAACATATCTAAGTGGCTTGCTTGTTCTGTCTCCGGTGAAAAATGCACATATTAGTGGATTCCAAAGCTTTCAAACAAAGAATTGTCAATTCTTTAAATCAAATTGCGAGCTTGAAGTAAACACCAATCCTATTGTATTTAACCAGTCGTCGAACAACATAACGACGACTGGTTAAATACAATGGGATTGGTGTTTACTTCAAGCTCGCAAACTTGATTTAAAGAATTGTTGCCACCACCCGCGCAATCAATTATTGTTTAATTGCATTGCCTATATATATTTATGTGGCAAGAGTTACAAACAGCTAATTTTCGTGACTGCATAGAAATTGTGCAGCCGACATTTCTAGTCAAGTGCAATGTATGCGAGACTGCTAGAGGTGAGAGCCGCATATCTAAATTTGATTTCCATATATATTCAATGCGGTTTGATCCTCGATAGTCAGTTTGCCGTCGTACTCTGATGATGATCATGCCAGGTCGAAGCGCGTCAGCGTGTTGCGCCTGGCGGTAGTTTTGTTGTGTTGTTCGAGGACTGGTTAAATAAAATGGGATTGGTGTTTACTTCAACCTCGCAAACTTGATTTAAAGAGTTGTTACCACCACCCGCGCAAACAATTATTGTTTAAAGATTTGTCAATTCTGATCACAGTATCTAATAGCAATACTTGTTCAGTAGGTTCAGCCAACCAATAGCTCAAAAAATGTTTCTCTTTAGGTTTAATGGAATAATTGTGCATAATCACGATGTACAGATCACACTAAATTTAATAATATTTTTTGGGCACTCTATGTTACCTGATGAAGACCGATTGTATGTACTGCTTGGAAGCATGGGGAGAAACAATTGTAAAATAAAACTTCCTTTTCTATAGATCCATCAATATTTTTAAATTTGCAGAATTTACTTATTATTACTTTATAAAATGTTCTTAATGAATGGATAAATTCGAACGCTGACTAACTAACACTTTTACAATATACGTATACCTATTTATTTATACGCTACAAATTGCAATGTCTTCGCAGCCGTTCAGTCAGTCGTAGAAGCTTTCGATAAATTTACAAACATTGTGTGCTGCCATTTCGTTTTCATCGAATTCTTTTCCTAAAATTTATGAAAAAAATTTGTTTGTTTCATTGTATTTAATTACGATTAAGCCTAGCGGCTGATTCCGTCATGATCTGCGCTTATTACAATGGCGAAACATCGAAAACACCTACCTTAGTTGACCGAATGTCTAGAGGAAGATACGTCCATTATTTTATTTAGTTATATTAATTTTTATTAATTCCGATTTATGAGCATAAGTTCAAACTACAACTGCTGAGTCTATCGTTTATTTAATAAGTCGTACTTATATGTTTGGAATTTATATTTTAAGCAATGTTAACGATTGGGTATTAGGTGTTGGACTCCTAGTAACAAATTAGTTCAAATATGACCAGAGGGATAAACCAAAGTCAGCATGAACGGAAAGTAAAATCTCGTGCACATTCGTTGCGAGCTTACAGGCGACTCATTAGTAGGAGCCGGTATTACGCCCTTTACCCACTATATATTTTGGTGAGGAATGTGGGAAAATAAGTCCGTCTTATTTTCCAAAATTAAACACCCAAATATATAGTGGTTAAAGGGCGTAACACCAGCCCCTACTGATAAATCGCCAGTAAGCTCGCAACGAATGTGCACGAGATTATACTTTCTGTTCTTCCAGTCTTTGGTTTATCGTTCTAGTCATATTTGAAACAATTTGTTACTAGATGTGCAACACCTTAGACACAATTGCACATAGATTAGTTCTTTGTCATAATCAGTATCTAAATATTAACGATTAGTATTCACATAAACCGCCTAGGTAAAACTTAATTGTGAAATCAATTCTTATAATGCAGTTAATACATGTCCCGTGTATGTAACCAATCGATATTGTGTATATTCATATCATAAAAGTGTAACTTTGGTTTACACTGATAGATATAAATATGAATATTCAATAATGGATAAATAATTAAAATTAAAAAAACCCATCATTATATATATATATATATATATATATATATATATATAGTGTTATTTTGTGGGGTGGTAGTATTCGTGTTTATTGGCTATAATATCTTGACAAAGGCAGCCGGCAGGTTTAAGCGAAATATTGTCCAAAGGACAAGAAAATATATTTTAGTGAGTGGTAGAAGAATATTTCGACAGTAGAGGAGCAGCTGTGCAAAACCTAAAAAAATAAGACAAACACACTGGTGGTGTATATATCATCCATACTTCTAAAAATCAATTTTTTGAGTTTGATATAAACGCGAGAGTCACATCGTAACTAACCAGTCGCAAAACATCACAAAATAACCGTCAGCCACAACCTTTTTATGATCATTATTCAGGCACACCAGAAAACTGAAAAGTGACGATCAAATCCAATGTATGTTTGGGGAAAGCGAGATTATACATGCGGTTCTCACTTCCGTTGATCTTGCATTCATTGATCTTGACTTGAAATAACCAATTTCGATTTTCTTCTATGGGCATTGCGGTGTAATACTTACAAGTGAGTGTGTTCGTGTGCTGTGATGATGAACACAGAAGGTCGAAACGTTTCAGTAGGTGGGGACTGACGGTAGTTTTGCTACGTCGTGCGGCTATTTAAATAAAATTTGATACGTGTTAATTTCAAGCTCGCAAACGCGATTTAACGTATTTTTGCCATCAACCGTGCAATAAATTGATTGTTCAATTTATTTAGTCTAATTTAACTAATTGACGAAACCCGAAATAGGAAGAGCTGATGTAGTGCATTCTCGAGAAGTGAGCATCGATAATTAGTCGAGTTTAGCAGTTCTTGCTCGCAGGACCTGCCAAAGTATTTTATATACGCGAAGGATGAGGTTTAGGCTAGGGTTACAAAAAGATGCCACGACTAATATTGCGGCGATATTATTTGAATGCATATACGTTTGCACATTTGCGTAAATTCAAGATAATTTTTGTAAAAATGCTACTCTACATTAAAATACATGTATCCTAATAAAGAATAAATAAATTTAAGAAGATAATATTTAAAATCTGCGTCAATTTTTTTAACAGTTTTGGCTACGTGTTAACTTTAATCAATACATTTCTAACGAAAAATTCCGGAACTTATGCTTGATGGAAAGGTGAGCAAAAAATCTAGCTTTCATGGTGTCAGAATAAAGACGCGGAAGAATATTGAATGAAATAAAATTAGCAAGACATTATGTTAATATGTTTATTTTTGAAATTTTGTTGTGATCACTGTTAATTGTTCAATATTTTCTGCCATTTTACGATAAATTACCTGTTGACAACGCCCGAATTCATTTGTTTTTCGATATTTCTATCAATTCTGCCGGCTATCGTGCGCGGAATCACGCTGCTGTTAGTAAAATACACCAAAATCTTCCTGTAAAACTGACACAGCTTGTGTAAAAAGGCTTATGATCATATCAATAAAGTATTGATCGACTTTGTAAGGTGGTTTGGTAATTTTGCAATTTATTCTATTTTTCCTTCAACTCTACTTTATTAATATCTTTCCGTTTTTGTTTTTCCGGGACGTTCCGAAATTCTTATTTGTAAATATGAACATTATCGACCGTAACCGACTTAAACGACAGCGTTATGTGCTGCAAATTAGACAACCCAGAGAATAGCTAGCCTTATTTTGAGTCTTTAGCGCAAAACATTTCGCGATGTGCTAAGTTAGCCAAATGCGAGTCTGAAACTTGAATTTAAATTGATTAAGAAATTACAGTTAGTAGTGAAATGTAAAATCACCAAATCCTCGACCGAATGTAGATCTAACTACACTTTAAGAAATCGCCTAAACATTTAAACGAGCATTGGTTGCGCGGTTGTTAATAACAATTATTATAATCAAGGTTGCAGACTTGATATAAACACCTGACCCATTAATTACTTACATATGTCAGTATAAACTAAGAATTGTATAGTGTAGAAAAGGCAATTCATCCAGTAGACCGGTTTCGTCCTTATTGGGAACTCATCAAGTACTGGCCAGAATATGCCGCGGACAGGACTCGAACCTGGGCACGTCTGCTTCGGAATCTGGTGCTCTAACCACTGAGCTATCCTGCCGCACACTACACTACACACAATTTTCAGTTATATACTAACTAATGTAACTTGGTTAGTCAATTTTTCCTTTAGGTGGAGCTCATATGGCATCCATTTAGACCCAAAGTTCCAACTAACCATGCCCAATCTGTCATTACTGAACAGACACCACATTACATGGGGAAGTGGTATTGAAATGAACATTTATATAATTAAACGAACATTGGTTGCGCGGGTGGTGATAACAATTATTATAATCAAGGATGCAGACTTGATATAAACACCTGACCCATTAATTACTTACATATGTCAGTATAAACTAAGAATTGTAGAGTGTGAAAAAGGCAATTCATTTAGTAGACCGGTTTCGTCCTTATTGGGAACTCATCATTCTGGCCAGTACATGATGAGTTCCCAATAAGGATGAAAACCGGTCTACTGGATGAATTGCCTTTTCCATACTCTACAATTCTTAGTTTATGCTGACAGATGTAAGTAATTAATTGGTCGCCTAAACATTTGTTGCCAAGATTTTCCGTAACAGCATGGATAATTTTAGCCACATTGCAGCATTAAGTTAGGTAAAGTTTTATACAAGAATAGAAAAACTTTATAGCCAAAAACCAAAATTCTTGCTTGCGTTAAAATGATTGCATAAATTTGTGCGGAAAGTTGTTTTAATACGCTATCGTTCGATTGAAAATGTGTTTTTACTCAGCATGACAAATTTTATTCCACTCCTGCTAAGAGACGTCCACTGGCACTCACAGCAGCGTCTACATTAACTGTGCCATACTGGGATAAAATTTGCATAATAAAAAAATATGGTGAATAGGTTTTAAGCGGATAATAAATCTTGAAAATTATTCAGCCAAGATGGGGCAAATTTTTGCAGAACTATTATATTTGCGTCCAAATTAATTTTAATACACTCGCCGAAATAATTATTTTTTTATTTTTTTTTGTTCTTGAATGACACCTTGATAATTCATTCCGGCCATCTCCTCGCTCTAATACAACCAATCTTAGGCGGCACAAACTTTCACAGTGTCTAAACGAGAATTCACTTATCCATTTATTTATAGGTATATCAATGCAAAGGATATTAAAATATGTAATTTAAATGGAGAAATAAATCATGTATTTAAGCGTCAGTTTAATAAAAAAAAACAAATATGGACGGCACAGTCAACATCAAGTCATTTGCTATTCACCAAAACCCAACTCGAATGCATTATCGGGTACTTTAAAGAACCAACTTTTGGAGGGCAAAGGGAATTACGCTAGATTCAATATACGTTGTACAAGAACAAACACGAAGCGGGAAACGCACATAATGAGGCCTGTACACACCCGTAAAAATAATTTAACAGGTTATAATGAACTCAAGCACGGATTTGGTTTGTTTACTTCTGTGACGATTAAGTGTGTTTAATCTTATTGCTCATATATATATGTTTGTGTGTGTGTATATGTGCGTGTGTGGTCAAAACTGCAAACAGTTAATTTTTGTGACTGCATAGAATTTGTGCAGCCGACATTTTCAGTTTAGCACAATCTATGCGTGACTATTAGAGGGGAGAGCCGCATATCCAATTTAGCTTTCCATGTATATGCCATGCGTTTTGATCCTCGCTAGTCAGTTTGCCATCGTACTCTGATGATGATCGTCGACGGTCGAAGCGCATCAGTGCGTGCGACTAGCGGCAGTTTTGTTATTTTTTCCAACCACTGGTTAAATACAATGGTATTGGTGCTTACTTCAAGCTCGCAAACTTGATTTAATGAATAGTTTTATTTAAACAAATGCTATAGTTAACCAATATGCTACGTAGGCCCAACTGACGGATTAATAAAGAGGTGAATTCAGGAGCAGTTTCGAGTTTTTGAAAGCCTGATAAAAGGAAGAATGGTTCCACAAAAGCTGTAAATATTGTTTTGAGAAATCTCGTTCCAAACCAGACGGTTGTCCGGGTTTTCTTGAAAATAAAGCACACGAAACAATTATGCACAATGGAAGCTATTGCATGCAACACCCTTAATGCTTGGCTAAATAAATAGAAGATGTTCTAAAAATCTGCATCCGAACGAGATGCGAAGTAGGCCACTGACTTCAAGTGTGTTGGGCTACTAAAATTGGTAAATCCATGAGGAGGAACTAATCTCATGCATTTTTATTATTTACCGGATCTTCCGTAAATTTATCGATACGGCAGAAAATTTTCCAACGGTATTTTGTATAATCTATAACATTGAAACGTTTTTCTACAACCCATGACTGCTTGAAACTGCCAAAAATGTCTCTCAATATTGAAAGTCAGTAGTTTCATTTGTTCTTATCACGCCTCACATAGTCCAACGATGTTTTTTTGGCGTTAGACCCCTGACTAAGCAAAAAGAAGGGCCACAGTTTTAATCGTCTCATCGTAATATACAATTAATTTAAAAATAATAACATGTAAGAATGCATTGCAATGTGTCTGCATAGCAACTAATGTTATTTAACTGCCAAATGCTTAGTTTATTGTTAAGTCGTTAAAGAGCAACTAGAAATTATCGCTATTAATTGACAAAATGTGTGTGCAGATGAACTAGTTTATCGGTTTGTCAGTGAATATTTCTCATGCTCCTTTGTGTCATGACTCCGTAACAGTTAATTAAATATGCATTTCATTTGGTGTTCTAGACGTTGTTGCTGGTGTTGTTGCTTATATCAATGATGATATTGGCGCTATTGTTACTTGCTTGTTCGATAATGGAATATCATTGGATCAAAACTTAACATCACACATTTACTTGCGGTGGTAACATTGGGCTAATTAGCATCATTCCAATTGTGCTGAAATGAAATTCTTCAACATTTGTTTTAATAACATGTTTGGCGTAGGTAGAAGTTGTGCGGCCTGAGATTTTGCAAGAACAACATGTTAAGTAGTCACATCTTCGTTGACTAGCTGCAAATCTAGATTACACGTACAATCAGCTTGTCATACCAATCTGAATACTAAGACTGCACTGATAAAAGTGCACTGCAATTCAAGCAGCAATGATGTAATAACTACACCAATTAAATTTGTTCGATGCACATGCAATACAAATTTAAAAATAGGACATGAATTGACAACAAATTTATCTAGTACCAATAATTTTTAACAAGTCGTAAGAGATAAACTGGATATAAAAAGTATTTTTAATTTTTGAAACAATTAATTTAAAATTGTTCCAACGAATGATTGTTTGATCTGACAACTTGTGTTCAATGAAAGATCGGTGTACCAGACATTAGGTTAATCATGGCATTAAGCGTGAACAAAAATTTCAAACTGCGACGCTAATCACCGTCTGGCGTCTCATCATTATTACGCAACATTTGAAACAGAAAATAAGCCTTTGTTAGCCATTCCGTCAAATAATTTACAAATCGTATAAAAATCGTCTTTTCATTGAAATTTCTGAGAGAAATGACAACGAAGACTGCATTTTACTTATTGAAAAGTTGTTAATATCATTAAATAGGGGGAAATTATTAGTCATTCCGCACTACTAATTGCTTTACGTGAACCTATATCATATGGTTGGAAAAACCGCCCAATGTCACGATCGCATTCCTATAACCTCCCAGTGGCACATTTAATGAGCACGGCACGGAAGCAATTTACAATGCAATTTAATGAAACAGAAATGACTATTTAAATATCTGTACAGCGATACTGTAGAATGAATAATATTCACGAGGTTCCGAGAGCGGATAAATTGCTTTCGGGAACAATCGTCTATTTTCGCAAACTTGAATGTGAATTGTGAATTAGGTGTTGCGCATCTAGTACCAAATTAGTTTAAATATGACCAATCCCCACATTCCTCAACCAAATGTATAACTAGTAAAGGCAGTAAAACCGACTCCTACTGATAAGTCGACAATAAGCACGAAATAAATGTGCACGAGATTGTACTTTCCGTTCATGCTGTCTTTGTTTTATCCTTTTGGTCATAATTGAACTAACTTGTTACTAGGGGCGAATTATATATATATATATATATATATATATATATATATATATATATATATATATATCAGTTCACCGCCACAAACAGTATATGACTGTTTTATACTGAATAGGAATTAGAAATGCAATAGTGATAATACTACTAATACTACTACTACTAATAATAATAATAATAATAATAATAATATATTATTATTATTATTATTATTATTATATTTATAATTATAAATAATAAAAATATTAATGATAATAATAATAATAATAGTAATAATACCACTAATACTACTAATAAAATAATAATAATAATATTATTATTATTATTATTATTATTATTATTATTATTATTATTATTATTATTATTATTATTATTATAATTATTATAATTATTATTATTATTATTATATATTATAATCATAAATAATAAATATTAATGATGATAATAGATTATAATAATAATAATAATAATAATAATAATAATAATAATAATAATAATAATAATAATAATAATAATATTAATAATACAATTACAGAAATTTAGACCGATGAATATCGTTTGAACGAATTGGCAAGGAACTCTTCGGTGTTATGCGTTGGTTGGCAGTCAATACAGAAACAAAATGCGTTCGGCCAATCACAATAAATCCGAGAGTTCATTTCTTATGCTGTCCGACTGGTAAAAAGAAATAGCTCATCGGCTTAAACTTATGTTCTGTCACCTCCATTAAATTATGGCCACTGCATTTCTGGGTAGTCTAATGCGGATAGATGGAAAAGATATTTTGATAAATCTTCAGTGTCTCTGTAAAAATTATTCGAAGTAGTAGCTTATAATTAAGACCGTTCAGAATTTAATAAATTGACGTTTGGAACTTCGAATTAAGAAATATTTCACGACAGCAGACATTGCGAATATCCTTGTCTAAATAATAAACATGAAGGATCATAATGAAGGCTTAAGATTCGTTACCGTTTTGAAACATAACATTTAAAAAAATTCTTTGTCATAACAGATTTTAACTTTCTTATCTCTTTTGCACAAAATAAATTAATTAGGACAATGCAAATTTTATTTCATGGTTCTATCTGAATAATCTTTGCTAATAAAGTTTTGAAATTTTCATTCATCTATCGATCTTAATGCACATTATTGGGAAGGATCTCAAATTTCCTTCAGGTAATTGACGTGGCTATTTGATATCAAGGTCACCACCGTGTCGTTCTGTCATCTGTGAATATCAGTGTATTTGTGTGAGCACAATTACAGCTATAATATATAAATTGCAAGAAATCTTATTCTAATATTATGGCTGGTTTATTAAATATTGAGGATACAGTGTAATTAGCAAGTGGCTTCAAGAATTTAGTTTAAAAGATAGTTCAGAGGAACTTGAGTGTTGCAAATTAGATGATCATACCACATATATGGATAATCCGGGCCGGGAATCTCAGAGGCTCTCTTATGATAGTGACCAAAGCGCCTCTACACATGAATTAAGAACGAAATGGTATGCATAATCACCATGCCAACACTGCTTTTGTATTTCTTTTCTTAAGATAACAATGACAATACAATCTATTTGCGAGCGAAACTTGTTGTTAGATGCTAACTGTAGAATACTCCGGCAATATTGTAACAATTATTGAAAAAGAGCTCGACAGACAACTTGTCTGCGGAGGATATACATGGTAACATACAAGAAGAACAATATGAAGCCGGATAAATTTTCGCTTTACACAGTCAATGAAAGAGAAAATATTTAATGCCTTAAGATAGAACGTGCTTCTTTATCAGACTGTTTTATACTGACTTTTAACTTTACATTACCTTTCGGTTGTGCCCACTTATTTTATGATTCGAAAACGAAAGGACTACCGCCTGTTGCATAAAGCAAACAATGTTAAATGATGAAGCGTAGACGAAGCTGTTGGAAAGTAGAATTTTCCATTTCTGGTAGAATAAACAAAATTAGATTTTACAAAAAAGACATCAGTTTATGCCCTGTCTGCCAGGAATCCGTTCCAGTTCAGCAGTAAACAATAGGCACACTGACGTCTGTACAGTCTGACGCGCCATCGATTTGCCTGGCAAAATACTCGTTAAATTTGCTTCTAGAAAGCTGCAAAAATGATTGTCAAGGTGAGGCGTATGATTAAAAATACGATGAACAAGCAAATGAAGTATGAAGAAAGCTTCTGAGATAAGCATCTACGATGCGTCTCATCAGAGTCATCCAGATACGGGTGTTCGTTTTTGGCAACATCACTAGTGTAGGCAGTAGTAAATATCATTACTGCTAAATAAAGGTGACAATTTAAACTACCGTATGTAAACTGAGTTCGTTAGTCTGTAACGTTACAAGAGAATAAAGCTTAATTTTAAAGAATGTCTTCACAATAACCAGTGCATTGCAGAGGCTAACTATTCCTTTTTAATCGACGAGATTTTTATCGATCGTTTTCCACGTCGTCATCGCGGCCGCGGCACCACGCTACTCCTATAATAACACAAGCACAAATCTAGAACAAATTTAGTAAACCCGATTTAAGCTAATCGATTTATTAGGGCAGTTTCTGGCATGTTAATTGGTTAGGATATAGTTTTCGGTGACCCAGCCAAAACCATATATACTTATGTAATTTTCATAAAAATGCGTAAAATAATTTGAAACATCATAAGTTACATTCTGTGGGGGTAAGTGACTATTTTTTAAATCAAGTTTGCGAGCTTGAAGTAAACATCGATTTCATTGTATTTAACCAGTCGTCGAACAACATAAAAAAAGCTACTGCCAGCCCCAACGCACTGACGCGTTTCGACCTTCCATGATCATCATCAGACTACGACGGGTATGTGACTGTTTTACTAACATATATAAATTTCCGCTATTATGTCGATCAATATAACCATATGCTAAGATCGTTAAGCAGTTAAATCAGAGTTAACGAGAATTTTATAATGTAAGTTGTTGCCGTGCAGGTGTTTATATCATGTTCTCGACCTTGATTATAGTAAATGTTATCACTGCCCAAACAACCAATGTTTGTTTAAAGATATTAAATTTTATTGTCTGCAAAAAAACGTGCATATGGCAGCTACATGATCTGAATTATTTAAATCATCTTAAAGCATAATTTGAAAGGAGACAGATCCTTCAAAAATCATACAAATCAGTAACCACCAAATGATGCATTATTTAAGTTTCCATGATTGCGAAACGGTTACAGGTTTGCATTATTAAATCAAAACAGTATTTGCAAGAATTTTTGTAGATACAGATAAAATATTTCTTACAATGATTTTTAAATAGGAACTAATTAGATTTAACATATTTTATCAGGCCGTGTCATTTTCTGAATCAAGGATCCAAAACCAAAAAATCATCTCTTGAACATTTTGATGAATTATGTAAGGATAAACGGCGCTTTGGTCGCGTAATGTGTGCCCTTTCGGTGAAAGAGTTTCAATACTTCAATTTACCTAACATTATTCTTTGATGATCGGAAGTTTTGTCATACAACTCCTTCAGCTATTCGATGATTCGATCTCTTACTCAGCTGTAATAGGAGCGATTTTTGAGTCCTCTGCTTCGAGGTTAGACAATTTAACATTTGCTGCATTCTTTGCTTAATCGATCGAGCACCATAGTTTGGATTTCATCGAAAATGATGCTAAGCTCAACGCTAACCTTCTCCAAAACAAAGCTTTAGGTTAAACTTTGGTCATCATCCAAATCTCCATTGCATAGGTGAGTGTTGGTATGCTGTTTGGAAGATTTTTGCACCGGTTGAGGCACACGGCTTAATTAAGAAGCTGTAGAATCTCTTATATGTGAAATATTATACAGTAGCAAAATCTGCTTTAAGGTAATTACTGAAAAATTGTAGGAAATGGTTTTAAGTGGACAACAGGTATTTTTCGATTTTCATGAAAAACGGCCTAGTGTTCCTTGTCATTTAAGTTCGATCAATATATTGTTGAATTCGTGCCTATAAACTATGTTGATATGCTTCTTATATAAGAATTATAACGTTTGACTTGAAGCTTTTTTCAGGACTGTCAATTAAATAATCATTCAGTTTTAACAGGTTGATGTGATTTAAATAATACATTTTGTATTATATCATTTTTATTGGAAAGTCATGTTTATTCTGAAACGTTTGCTTTAATTTGCGTAACAAGTATAAATGTTCTATAATTACATAAAAGCTACCAAATTTTAAAATATAATTAACTTTTGAGAAACAACCGTTTCACTATAAATGTTAGTGAAATATGTCAAGATGACAGATCAATGAATTTTAAAATGACACTATTATATATTAATTAACCTGTTTTTCTAGTTACAATTTATATGCAATTGAAGCAAGGTTATGCCATTGCGTTCAAGCTAGAGAGTGCATATTTCCTTAAGCTAACTTTTTATTTGGAAAAGGTTTTCGAGTGTGAATTCTCGGTAGGATAGAGGTAAATTAGTTCATTTTCAGTATACATTTATTGTTATTGGTGGTCGCAGTACTTTTGATAGATACACTACTGTGAAATATGTTCGTGCATAAATATTGTTTCAGCCATTTGTCCCACACTCCTCACCAAAATATATAGTCGCCAGTTAGCACAAAACGAAGGTGCCCATGAGATTAGACTTTTCGATCATGCAGAATTTGGTTTTAACCTCTGGCCGTATTTAAATTAATTCGTTACTAGGTGTGCAACACCTAATATAAAATTGCAAATATATTCTGTCTCCGTAACAAGCACTATCTAAATGTTAAAAATTTAATTAAATGATGTCTAGATTGCCGCGACAAGTGATAATTGATCTCGATCAAGATCAGTGTGTATGGATTTGCTGGAGTAATGTCTGTTAAGAAATAGTGAATTTTAGCATACATTTAAATATTTAGAATTTTATATTCACTTCTGCGAGTCAAAGCCTGTTTCCACCTCGGAGCTCACTTTTTCATCATAATTCATGCACTTCTGCAAGGACGTTCTGTTGAATTTACTTCAGCTCTAGATAGGACAATAGGCCTCAAAGGTGGCTATTTCTACATCTTCTCTCTCTCTCTCTCAGGAGTCGGCCTTGGTACCCTACTTAAACGATCATGTGCCTCAGCTCGTGATCCATCGGGAAAGTTAACGAAAGTTGTATTTTACTCTGCGTCCACCCTTTCTACACAAAACGGACCATAATTGAAAGCATGTAGCACCGTTGGCTCGATCTTCGCGACCATGGCATAGTCGCCGATCCTTAGGCGACTGCGTGTAGGTCGTCTTGCATAGGCTTGTCGCTGTGTGACAACCACATATTCCGTAAGCCGTTTAAAGCACTCCTGAATTATCACTGCCGTGCAGCGCTCATAATATCCTCCCATTACGGGTTCGCCTGGCAATCTAATATGCACTTCATTGAACATGTTTATTGGAGAGAATCCTGTTGTTGTTGATAATTTAAATCGCATGGACGCTCGACCAAATGTAATTTGTCTCTCCGGGATCCTGGAGTCTCGTGACACCAACATCGCAGTACCTCTTTCATCGTCCGGTGTGCTCGCTCAGCCGTCGTGTCGGTCTGCAGGTGGTAAGTGGCTTCATGGGAAAGTTCTATGTCAAGGTCTTTGCATCACTGATTAAATTCTCTCGACTGCAACTGTGTATCCTGGTCGGTAACAATAACATGGGGTGCACCTAATCGACCGAGCCATCGCAATTCGAAGCACTTTATTATCCTCCCTATTGTGATTTTCTTCACTGGTAAAAACTCGACTCGTCGACCATAGGCCAACCCGCCACGAGCCACCAGCAGTAGACTTAATAGGTTAATATGCAGAAATTGGTTTCATGCAGTGGCATTGAAAGCGATAGGGGTGGCCTATTCTATCTTTTAGGGTTTACAACGCTGTTGAAAATAGCTACGAATTTCTTTGAACATGCCAAGCCAATACGATTGCGACTGCAATGTCTCAATGAGGCGCCAGGCGACAAAATTTCCTAACGTAATATGCTAGAAGGCCATCAATTCTGTTCTTATAGACTCCGACACAAACCATTGCACTGTTTGTCCTTTTTTTCGCTTCAATAGATCGTTTTGCAGGCTCAAAGCTTTCGAACTGAGTGGCTATTTCCTGGCATGTGGCATCGTTTCACTGTTCTTCAGAAACTTTGAAAAATGGTAAAACTAACACAGCGGAGATTCTGCTGAGTGCATCGACTGCCACATTCTCGATACCTGCTCCAAGATGAATTGTTACATCGTATTCCTCGAGCTCTTCAATGGCTCAACTGTACTCTTTTCTTCTCAATACCCAATGATCGCCAATGCACTAATGCTTCTTGATCGGTAAAAGCGTCTAAATGTCCACTGATTACAAAATACCTAAACTTTCGTAGAGCCCATTGTACGGCCAGTAATTTATTTTCTCTGACGGTATAGGTTTGCTTCGCCTTAGTGATTGCGCCGAACGTCTGTCCACTTGTAACACTGCTCATATGCCAATATCTGATGCGTCTGTAATGATTGACGTATTACCTACCGAGAATGTCAAAAATAGATGCATCTTTTAATTTTTGTTTGCATAGGATAAACTTTTCTTTGACACAAGTTAACTTAGTCAAGGGTTGTGGCGTGACCGTCACCCATGCAAGTTATGGTCTATAGAAATTCATCATACAACTGAACCGGCGCAAATGTTTTCTAATATTGGCACCGAATTGTCCTCGATAGGCTGTACATTCGAAACTAATGGTATACGCCCCTGCTCTCCACACTGAGTGACGCGGGCAATGATCTTGCCGACCTATCTGCGCATTTCCTGGATTGAAATTTAATCGCCATTATCCGGCTATGGAGAACATCTTGTGTAGTCGAATACGTAATTGATTTTCAGTTGTGGCTCTAATAATAAACTCGTCAATGTAAGATTTTGTACAGAATAAGTCGGACAAGAATGATTCCGTCATTCTTTGGAACACTTTCGGTAAGTTACTCTGCCCTAATGGTACCTGAGTGAATTGGAAATTACCTTTAGGTACCTGCACCACTAACATCCACCAGTCTTCGGGCCGGACGCCAAATTGCCAAAATCACTATTTAACTTCGAGCATGGCAAACCATTTGCCTCTCGCTAGTTACAGGAACAGATCACCGAGTTAAATTGCCCAAAAACAGTCACCGGTCGGGGCGAACCATCCTTATTCATAACGTAATTCATGGGAGCTCGAAAGAGAGATGAGGATGGTTCCGGAACACCGGACTCCATCATCTTTTGTGTTGTTCGAGTCGCCGCTGCAAGTTTCTTTTGAGAAGCATCATATAACTTTGGTGGTTCCCATCCTTTATCTAATTCTAGTCATAGTTTAAAGCAGCTGACTATTGGCCCTGGTCATTCGCTGCTATCAAGGAGGGGAAATATAGTGTTGTGTTTACTTTTAAACTCTTTCCACCACCCGGGCAGACAACTGGTCTCCTCCTGCACTTTAGAGCCGTACATCAATTTTATGGAATTCGTGTGTTTCGGCCTCGAGAAGCATATACATTCATTTTTACAATTGATCGTCTTAACTCATTTTCTATTTAAATCATTTCCAAATAGGGTCGTTTGAGTATTCACTACATCAAAAGAGAGATATAGTGAATATCTTCATTTATTAAAAATTTAGTGTCCTATTCGCCCGCACCCACCATCGGCGCGACCGATGCCTGACACAAATTTTCTCTCGTAAGTTTTACGTGGATTAACAGCCAATTCATTTGTAATACCGACACATCAGCTCGTTTATCCTATCGCATTATTACTGGCTGTCCGTTGAAGATTCCTAAAAATTTAACTCTAGTAAAAATGCTTATGTGTGGAAACGTTTCAGTTACTTCTGTGCCATCGAAGGCCATCTGATTCTGAACAATTTTTAAGGTTGTCTGCTGGTCTTCTTCCCTCAATCTCCAAATATGAGCATTCAATGGGCATGGACTCGCCTATCATTATTGGTGAGATGGTGGACCCTATTTTTTCTATCGATCTGGCCGTTCTCTAGAAGAACTATTCTGATGTTGCTGCGCCTTAGGCGATTTATTCGTTGTAGCTGGTGTCTTTATTGATTGACCTAGCTTCCAAGCCACTAGCTGTCGCCGTCCTTTCCTGACACGCCAGTTATGCCGCAAAGAATGTCAATAAAAATATTTCGTCCCTGTCGGGTGTTGTAGCGGGACTCATGCGTGGCGTAGCAGCAGCTAATGTAGTCGCTATCATAGCCGGGATATGCAGAGCCTGAGTTTATTCTTCTATGCCTCCCTTCGCGCTTAATATTGCATTATATGCGGTAAGGTACAGCTGCTTAAACATGATGGTCACATGCAGTTGAAACCTTGGCAGAGGTGCAGTTAACTTGGACAACCGTCGCTTGATTCGTGCCCTTGTATCAAGGAGAATCTCACCCGGTAGTAGCTTGAGTCTGTCATAAGCCATTGTTCTACTCAAAACGAATGCTTAATTTTTAATTAATTATTCACGGGAGTTTTCTCTCTTATTTGAACAAAATTGTTACTATGTGCGCAACACCTAGTACACAGATACAAGCACGAACACCTTTTGTTTATTTAGCGGAGGATTAAGAATGATGCAATTGATCCTCTTTGATGGCAAACTTTTTATTTTTGCTTTGAAAAACAGTCCAAAATCCGCCAGATTTGGTGCTAAATTTCATAGACGTGGATTCTGCTGTTGTGGAAACTTTCTTCTCTTTGTCAGTTCTGCCTATTCCAAAATTCCGATTATTGCTTTACTTTAGTAATCGAATTATGAAAGAGCATTAAATACAAAAAATAATATATTTTATAAATAAATACTTCTATCTTTTCTCTTTTGTCGATTTAGATGCAACACTGAGCTTTTTAGCATAATTTATTTGTAACGATACTCCATGGAATGAATATAAATATTTATTTGCATAAGAACATTTTTAGGTGGCAGATATTAATCATTTTAAAACATGTTTTATTGAAAGGAAATGATACTTAGAAACGTCGTGCACTAAAAGTTCCAAGTGTCTGTGTTTACTCGAGATAATAGTCAGGATGAAGCAAAATGTTTTACAGTCCATTTTTTAAGGCGTTTCCGTAGGGTGGTTGATTTAATATCCATTAAAGGAGACTGTTCACTGCCAAATTTATTCTTCTATTTCTATTTAGAAACTGCAGATTTTCCTAATAACAAAACCGTTTACTTTATTTTCCCATGCTTAAATTTTTATTGCATCTGATTTGCAAACCGACCAGTGTCTAAATTATGCGTTTCTACATTCTATGGTAACTCTCGGAGCATGACGGCAAGGTAAACAATGAAGTTCAAAACCAAATGCGTATATGAGTTTTCACTGATGCGGCTTTCGCAACTAGCAGCCTCGTACAATCTGTACTTGATTGGAAATAACGGCTGAATAGTCACGGATGCGTCTGTTTCAACATTTATACATGTTGGAGAATTTACTAAGCATTCCTTTCATTCTAGGTTTCCAGTGATGCACAATAAATACTAGACGTCGAGATGTATGAAACACACATAAACTTTCCAAAATTTTTACACGATTTACCATTTGATCCTCGTTAGTAAGATTGACGTCGTGCACAGCTGATGATCGTGGAGGATCGAAAAAAGCCAGGAGGTGCGAATGACGGTAGAGCAGCTATTTTGTGCGAATGGTGTAATATAATGTGAGTTGTCTCTTCGCAATCTCGAATAGCTGATTAAACAAAACTGCCATTACTACTCATACAAGCAGAGATTGCGTGTTGGCAAAGTGATGTACAATTTGCATTTGATGACAATGATGTGAATGGCTACAAATTTCCTCTATATGATCGACTTAAATAGGTTCATAAAGATCCTGATCACTGACTAATTTTTGGATCATGCCGGGGCTCTAAAGGCTTTTGTCCTTAAATACTTTAAATACTTGTTTACAAATTTGAAAATGTGGGGTTTTGTTCATAGAGGTTGTATAACTATCCACCTGCTAAACCGCATGCTTTTTCTTACAATTATAACACGCCTTATAATGCTATTATTCGATATTATGTCATAATTGACGTTAATGTTTTAAAATAATCTTTATTTTTAATGGAACTAGCAGTAAAAGCATTTTGATATGGATTTATTTTTACTCAATTTTAATCAGTGGAATTGAACGGCATGTGTGTGTGGAATTCCTGAATTAACCGTAATTACATCCAATTCTGTCATTGGTTGTTTCGCTTTAACTAAGTCAAATGATGAATTGATTTTTAGCAATCATTTCGATATGTATTGATTGTTTTCTTCGCTTATAATAATCAATATTTGATTAAAAGCGTGTTGATGATCAAATTAAAATTGTTTTATGGCTGTAACTACAAGAAAAGTGTTTAAACAAGCAAACTGAGGAATGTTATCTAATGACTTTTGCATTATAGTTTTAATTACGAAACCAAGTCACAGACAGGCATCGAATGAACTTTTAGTCATTAGGAAAAATAAATTTAGTCTATCAGACCTTAAATAAGGACAGGGATATAGAAAGCAAGTGAACGTAAAGAACTATCAATAAGGTGCACTTGTTCATTTCATGAAGAATAACCTTAATGCCCGCATGAGCCATTTTATTACATAGCTTCGGCTGGTATTTGCCTATTTGTGTCGGCTCGCAAAATGACAATTCGTGCAGTAATGAAGCCTTTTTTAACTATCCCGAAAAAAATATTGTCTGGAAAAGAATTCATCTAAATTCCCAGTGTTATGCCGCATATTACTAGACGTGTAGCTACCATTCCAGGCACTTTAGACATTTAATAACATTTTCAAACTCCTAATAAAGTGGTCTCTATGCACGGGTGGATGTTGGAAACATGTATTTGCTATTCAAATCAATAAATTTGCAGAAAACGCATTGTCTATGTTAGTTTGTGACAAACTCAATCACTAAATCTTAGAGTACGCAGGCCGCTTTTCTTTTTTAATTAACCAATCGTAGACTGTGTTTAGGTGTGCGTATTTACATTTTTGCTAACTTTGCTTGGAACCATTTGATTCTTCTTCAACTAATTTTGAAATTAATCGTTCAATTTTTCATAACATATTTAATATATCATAAAAAGAGAACTCACTCATTCGAACAATATAACAGCACGATGCAGGATACCGAAACTTAATTATGTCTGTGTAAACAAACTATGAAATTCAGTCGGTTACTTAGATTCCGGTCAATTAAGCAATTAAAGTCCCGCATAATTGTTGATCATACAAAAACGGTTTGTTCTAACTTGTTTTCTGTTAATAGGCTCTGTTAAGGATTAAGATTAAAGGTATAATGAAAACACTGTATTGCAATAGCAATGATTAAAGTTACTGAACTAGTTAATGGTCCACGTGAAAAGACACGAAAAATTAAAATTAAATTTGACGTTAACATACTCATGGAATAAACAAACACACCGACAGAATACAATTTAGTTTAAAAATTTTCGTAAATATGATGACCGTTTATGTTTTCGTAGATTTACCATTTTTTAGTTGAAATTGTTTTCTAACATTCACACAAAGATTTTTTTCCTTTTTTTCTTTCGGATGATATTTTGAATCAACCATATTGATATTCGTTTTATCGATCCGTGCTACTCATATTCATATAACAATAAGGATTGCATATTGTGGAAGCTGCAGCCGGTAGGCTTGATAAACAACTCATCCAAATGAGTGTTAGAATATTATTTCAACGCACGAAGTGTGTCTGCACTAAAAACACCTTGTTAAATAATTTTAACTATAGTATAATGCAACAGAACTTGCTGTGGGTATTTCAATACAAACATAATTAGGCAATTAAACTACCATTGCTTGTGAGGGCAGTGATACCATTTATTTAATTCAAGGTGGCAATTTTCATATAAACACGAATACCATTGTATATATACATTTATCAGTATAAACTAAGCATTGTATAATATAGAAAAGACAATTTATTCAGCAGACCAATTTTATCCTTATTTACTACTCTTCCAACACTACCAAGGAAACATAAATTCCGAAGTAGACGTGCCCAGGTTCGAGCCCTGTCTGCAGCAAATTCTGGACAGCACTTGAATAGGTCCTAATAAAGACAAAACCGGTCTACTTAATGACTTGCTTTTTATACATTTTTCAATGCTTAGATTATGCTGAGTATTTTATAAATATAATGGGATTGATATCGATTTTCAGTTTTTAAAAAATCAAGTTTGCGAGCTTGAAGTAAACACCAATCACATTGTATTTAACTAGTCGTCGAAGAACAGAACAAAACTATCGTCAGTCGCAACGCACTGACGCCTTTCGACCTTGCATGATCATCATCAGAGTACGACGGCAAACTTTCTAGCGCGGATCAAACCGCATTGCATATTTATAGAAATCAAATTTAGATATGCGGCTCTCACATCTAATAGCCTTGCATACATTGTACGTGACTGGAAACGTCGCCTGCATAATTTCTATGCATTTACGGACATTAACTATTTGTAGCTTTCGCCACACACACATATATATCGACTCTAATGATCATCCTGGAAGGTCGAAACGCGTCAGTGCGTTGCGACTGTAGGTAGGTTTGTTCTGCTGTTCGATGACTGGTTATAGACAATGGGATTAGTGTTTACTTCATGCTCGCAAACTTGATTTAAATAATTGTTACCACCACCCGCGCAATCGATTATTGTTTAATCGATATTCAGTTCGCAAAATCGATTTAATTAGCAGATTCACAATGAGATTCATCTTCCAGAAATAAGCATAAATTTTTTCGTCAAAATGCTCCAGCAGCTAAATTATTTGATTAGAATGCGATACGCCAATTAGTCCAGTTTATAATTAATTTTTTGTCTTAGATTTATTTAAGCAACGTAATAGCAATTATGTTGTTCTGCAAATATTTCTCGTTATCTAACATAGCATATCTGTCGAAATCGATAATGTGATGACATTCAAGCCATTTTCGAGTATAAGTATAAGATTTTGACCACACATACAGCAAATGCCAATAATAAAAAAAGGGCATTAATTTGACTAATGGCAATTGTTTAGCATGTGCTTTTAAAAAATATTCTTTTTCACTATTTACAAATTTGAAAAGGCTTGCCCACGAACAATAGGCGAAATTCTTAAATGTCAAATATAAACAGCTAAACAAATACGCGCGCACGGAAATATCTTCAGAAATATATGTATATCGGTGCAATAACAAGTATAAATACAATAATATGTGTTCATTCATGCAGGCAGAGATGCATACAAATATATATATATATATATATATATATATATATATATATATATATATATATATACATTATCAAACAGACGTACATACACACATGCACACACAAATACATGAATCCATACGTTTTTAATTACATATGAGCATACATACATATATGCATACAAACAAGAATGCATACAAGCATGCTTACCTACATACATATAAAAATACATGCACAAATACATACCAACATACATATAAACATAAATTCATTTATACATATATGCATATATTGATGCATGCTTACATAATTACAAACATTACATACATACATAAAGACTTACATATATAGACACACACATTAAGTATACATACATAGACTTACATAGACACTATGCACTACATACATAAGGTATATACATAAGCATACATACATATATTAGCATAACATAGCACGCATATATACATTATATGCATGGCACATATATACTTACGTACATACTACGTATACATGGCGACGTATACATTATATACATATAGCATATATAAGCATACATCATACATATGGTACATAAGCATATAAGCATATATATATACATATATATATAAGCGTTCATATTTATATAAGCATATAAATAAGCATACATATAACATACAGGTTCAAGGGTGTATACAGTATAAGCAAAATACAGCATAAGGCGTACTAAGGCGTTTCGGCGTTAATATATATATATAAGAGCAGCATATATAAGATAAGCATAGGCATGTATAAGCATAAGCATGTTGTATAAGCATATATATGGCATATGTTAAATATATATTTCAGGTACTAAATATATATATATACATGGCGAGCATACAGTATATAAGCAATATAGATAAGAGTTATAAGGCAGGGGTATAAGCAAGAGCAGCAGGTAAATATAAGTTTGCGTTATATAAGCATATAAGAGCAGGCAAACAGATATAAGCAGGCATTATATATTGCCTATAAGGTATAAGCAGGTTATAAGAGCATAAGCAGGCAAATATGTTATATATAATATGTATATATAAATATATAAGCAGCAATATAAGCATAAGTTATGTATGTATTCAGAGCAGTATACGTATATGTATGTATGCGTATATATAGCAGGTTAAGGGAGGGTATAAGCAGGCATGAGAGCATATATAAGAGCAGGCATAAGGCGAGCAAATAATAAGTATATATAAGTAAATAGAGCAGGTTAAGCATAGCAGGTTAAGTTATATAGAGTTAAGGCAGGTTAAAAATAAGAGCGGCGCGGTATAAGGCATAAGGGTCGTTATATAAGCAGGCATAAGGTAAATATAAGTAAGCATAAGCAGGTTATAAATATATAAGCAGGCAGGCGGCGGTATAGAGCAGGTTATATTAGATATAAGAGCATTAAGGTATATATAAAATAAGTATTTTATAAGGCATATATATAAAGGCAGGCAGTATATAAATATAATATAAGGCATAAGCAGGTTATTAAGTATATATAATATAAGGCATATAGGCATTAGGCAGGCAGGCAGGCAGTTATATATTAAGGTTATAAGAGCAGGCGGGTTATATAAGGCATAAGTATAGGCGGTAAATATATAAGAGCGGCTATAAGGCGGCATAAGGTTATAAGCAGCATAAGAGCAGGCGGTTATATATATAAGCAGCAGGCATAAGTATAAGCATATAAGCAGGCAGGCATATAAGTATAAGGCGAGGCGAGCAGGCATAAGCATAACAGCGTTATATATGTTACATATATATGTTATAAGGCTATGTTATAAGCAGCATATATTAAGGCATATGTTATGAAGAGGGTGACGAAGCGAAGGCGTATTTTTACTACGATGTATATCTGTGACTACGTAAATATTTTGACAAATAAGTCAACGGACAAGAACTCGATGCTTATTTTTCATTAATGTAAACAAGATTGACTTGAGACTTTCCACCTTTACCACGAACAGACATAATGCAAAGAATTTGTGCGAGCTAGGATACGCGAACACGATTGACTGTCATCTTCAAACGATTTGCATAAATATTTCTGTAAAAATCGGTCAGTTACAATTGATAATTTAACATTTACAGTGGAAAGATTAAAAGTTGTG
Source organism: Eudiplozoon nipponicum (assembly GCA_029291075.1). Classification (NCBI taxonomy): domain Eukaryota; kingdom Metazoa; phylum Platyhelminthes; class Monogenea; order Mazocraeidea; family Diplozoidae; genus Eudiplozoon; species Eudiplozoon nipponicum. The sequence goes on along the minus strand of JAQBSW010002065.1, from coordinate 34,509 downwards.
GAAGACTTCAGATTGACGGAATCAGTCAGAACACATGCACGATAAAGATTGAAACGTCGATTAGATACCAATGATGATCGATCTGATTATTACATAATTACTAGAGAATATCCACTAACCCCGTAAGACAAACTTGGACATGTTAAATTTGTTGAAGGTGTAGTACATCTTAACATTCAAAATATACTATTTATTTGTAAAATATTCTCCCCAATAAGAATAGTTGGATTTAGAGAAAGGAAAGTGTATATTTTGCTTTGATTGCGTAAGATGTGCATTTTGAGGCAATAAACACGAAAAAAACATATATAGGTTTAACTGATGTAAAAACTTGCGTATTGAATAGTATTGATTATTTCTTGTTAAAAGAAGGATCAAACCTGATTTTATAAATTCAATTATTTTGAGCCATACAAAGCCTTTTAAATGTAGCAACTCATTATACAAATATAATTTTAATTGACTTTCCTTAGTTAACCACTAACTAATCTCTTTTAAATCTGTAGTTTCATTAGAGAAAAAGGTGATTTAAGTAGCACTAAAATGTATAACTGTTAGGTCAGATGAAAATGACATTCGTTGGACGTTAAGCTGCGATATATTTTGTATATATATCCGATAAAGAAAATATAGCACTTGCATATTTGTAATGGAAAGCAACTTAATTTTGTGACTGCATAGCAGAACAACATCGAAATGGACATACGTAAGTTAAACTTCAGAGTACCGTTCGAACGAGAAACGACTATGACTATTATTATAATCAAGGTTGCGGTCTTGATATAAACACCTGACCCATTAATTACTTACATATGTCAGTATAAACTTAGAATTGTATAGTGTAGAAAAGGCAATTCATCCAGTAGACCGGTTTCGTCCTTATTGGGAACTCATCAAGTAATGGCCAGAATTTGCCGCGGACAGGATACGAACCTGGGCACAAAATTTAGAATTTGCCGCGGACAGGATACGAACCTGGGCACGTCTGCTTCGGAATCTGGTGCTCTAATGACTGAGCTATCCTGCCGCACACTACACTACACAAAATTTTCAGTTATATACTAACTAATGTAACTTGGTTAGTCAATTTTTTCTTTAGGTGGAGCTCATATGGCATCCATTTAGACCCAAAGTTCCAACTAACCATGCCCAATCTGTCATTACTGAACAGACACTACATTACATGGGGAAATGGTATTGAAATGAACATTTATATAATTAAACGAACATTGGTTGCGCGGGTGGTGATAACAATTATTATAATCAAGGTTGCGGTCTTGATATAAACACCTGTCCGCGGCAAATTCTGGCCAGTACTTGATGAGTTCCCAATAAGGACGAAACCGGTCTACTGGATGAATTGCCTTTCTACACTATACAATTCTTAGTTTATACTGACATATGTAAGTAATTAATGGGTCAGGTGTTTATATCAAGACCGCAACCTTGATTATAATAATTGTTATCACCACCCGCGCAACCAATGTTCGTTTAAACGAATATGACGTTTGGCCCAAACATGTCGTTGTGAATGGCTGATTACATATCAAAATGCGCGAAGTTGTTAACAGCGAAAAACAATTTAACATTTAACGCATCCCCAAATGATAAAAATTGACGCTTCTTCTATTAATACAAAAATACAAACTTGAGATAAACGCTAAACTTATTTTACTTGATCAGACGGCCGCACTGACACATGTTGGTATACTATGGAAAACAGACCGACGAAAGCCAACCTTCTATGCATACATAAGAACTAGGAAATCAAATATACTGGTCTCACACCTATATACATTTTTTTTAAATTAGACAATAATAAATCGCGCGGATGGTGATAACGAATTCAGTGATAAACATTAAAGCATGACGACACACTGAATAGCACGGATCAAAACGCCATGGATATATAAGGAATTCAAATTTAATTTTGTGACTCTCGCCTCTTGTAGTCTCACAGAAAGTCGGCCGTACAATTCCTATGCTATCGCGAACATGAACTTTTTATAAATTTCGAAATGTATATATATATATATATATATATATATATATATATATATATATATATATATATATATACCACTCTCAACTATAGCAATCTTACTTGCTTTGCACTTGATTAGAAATTTCGTGTGAGCAATTTCTAGGCAGTCACGAAAATAAAAATTTTGGATCTTTTACGAAATATTTTTATATTAAACAATTAAGAAACACTTTATTGCTTAGGTGGATATAACAACATTTTAAATCAAATTTGAGATCATGTGATAAGCAACAATCTCGCTCTATCTAACCACTTGCACAACATCGAGACAAGCATCAGTCATACGTTATGACGCATTACAATATTTATTGTCATTGACAGAGCACGAATAGAAACTGACTAACGAAATTAAAACCACAATTCACATCTAAAAACTGGGAAATAAAATATACTGCTCTTACTTATATTAATTTTGCATGCATTGCACTTGAGTATAAATTACGATTTCACAATTTCTTGGCAGTCAGAAAAATAACAGTTGAGTAACTATTGCCATATATATATATATATATATATATATATATATATATATATATGAAAATTAAACAATTATTTGTTGCACGGATGGCGACAACAATTATTTAAATCATTTTTGCAATCCTGAGATAAACGTCAATCTCTCTATATTTAATCAGACGCACAACAGGAAAACTACAATCAGTCACACGTAAAGATGCATTTCGAACTTCCATGATCATCTTCTGAGTAAAACGACAAATTGACTAGCGAGGATCTAAACCGCATGCATATATAAGAAGTGAAAATTGAGATATTCGACTCTCGCCGCTTGTTGCCTCGCAAATATTGTACGTGATTGTAAAAGTCGGTCGCACGATTTCTATGCCGTCGCGAACATGCAAATATTTGTATATATTCGATAATTAAACAATCATTAATTGTGTAGATTGAGACAAAAATTGTTTAAACTGTTTGTGAACAAGAGATAAGCACTAATCTCGTTTTATTTAAACAGTTTCACAGTATTACAGTACTACCGTCAGCCACACCTATCAACTAGCTTCGATTACCCACCGTCACTATCAGAGTACTACGGCAAACTAATTTACAAAAATCACGCCATCATGCATATATAATTCATTAAAATGCAGATATGTAACTCTCACTCTTAGTAGTCTGGGAGAAATTTTACTTGACTATAACATGTGTCTGCACAATTGCCAAGCCGTTATAGTCATAATGTGTGCAGCTATCTTCTTTTGAATATAAGTTATAAAATAAAATATTCGTTTGTTTTGTCTTTGTACCAACATCTCAATTCAATTCAATATTCAAACTATGCAAAATTAAATATAACAATAACTTATGATGGCTTTATATACAGAATTTTTTTGATATAAGAATTCAAGAACAATCTTGTCAAATAAACAAATCCTATTTCATTTTTGACGCATATGTGGTTTTAATTACATATGACGGAGGATTGAAAATGAATAATGCTATTCAGTAATACATTTTCTACTAGCTCAACTAAACAAAAAAATTTGTTGGCAACAGGTAATTTATATAATCAAATGAATGAATTGGCCTATAATTACGTATGCAAGTATGTGTTGATGTCCCTGTATACATAGATCTACGATCATTTACTGCAAGCTCACTTTAAAATGTATCGTATTATTCTTAAATTATAGAAACAAACGGTTCTCGCTTTTGCATAATCACCCAAATTTTATTATTAGTTTAAATTTTATAAATGCACATTTTATTCAACTTTAGCTAAAATCCAAAGGCAGCTTTGTGCACAAAAATACAAAGGGAAAATCTTATTTCAAATTACTTTTGCTGATACGTTGACCATTACTTTATTATTTTGAAATAATGACTCCTTAATATTAATATGCGGTATGTCTAAACATTGATTTATTTACCCTTGAAGTTAAATTACCCATAACTCATCCTTAGATGTCTTATTCGGAATAATTTCTAATGCATCCTATGTTTGTTCATTTCACAGTAAGAATATTTATATTCTTTCTGAATCTGGCATAAACGAAATTTCCTATTAAATATTCCACACGGCAGCAACTTCGCTAATGCGTAAACAAAAACGCGCAATATAATAATTGTATGCTCTTAATTGCAAAGAGTTTCCGTAAATACTTGATCTGTTCGGCATTGCGTATCAAGTAGAACTTTATTTCATATAAGACTAATATAATGTAAAAATGGCTGGATGGACAATAAATTAACTCTCACGTGCACCAGCATTTCTTTGGCGGTAGACATAACATCCTCATACGCGATGGGTTTTGGCTTAATGCCTCTTCCAACTGACAAGATACGTGTTAGCGTAAAACTCGTACTGGCTTTAGCCTACCTGCATTTTCAGCTGCAAACGAACTGATTACAGGCATACCAAGTCAAATATTGAAGCAAATACGGTATATTTCTCGCTCTATAGTGTATTTAGGAACCCCTCTCATAGACCAGAACACGTTACCCGGCGCCCGTTATGTGTTTTTGGCCATGATTTAAAAACCATACTTAAATCAGTCACAAGTTTAACTGACACGCTATAAGGACACACCAATAATGTCATATATGGCACTAATTATCATGCATTGTATTTCAATTCGAGGTTTAATTATACAGCAACGACTGTGTTTGATCTGGACTTTATCACAATTGTTCAGAAGGTATTTATGTTATTGGCGGTGGTGGTAGTAGTGGTAGTAGTGGTAGTTCTAACAATAGTATTGATTGTGCCTTTACATGATGTAGTACCCGCCAAAAGTCTGAGAAATGACAGCGTTGTACAAAAACCTGGCCAACACAGGTACATGCAGTTTATCTAACGCTATCACCTGCGTACAAACTACGAACATTTTCTAATTAATTAAGTGAGTAACACATTATTGTGCAGAAAGCATCGCATACACTGCGAACAGCAACAATCGGTAACAAATAGATTTCACAGTTAGAAAAGGCCAAAATTAAACATTTCTCATTTTGTCAAAACTTTCACTGTAATTAACTGAACAGCGCAAGTCAATTTGTAGGCGCATTTGGATATTTTAATATTTTGCATTATTCGCCATCAGGTGCTGAAGTAGAATGGATGATATGAATTCAGATGTGGCACAGGTAGAAGAAGTGAATACGGATATAACTAAACCAAGTTTAACCAACGAGACAGAAGACTCAATCGTGCTAGAAGTGAACAATATAATCAAAGCGGGAAATAACGAGCATGCAGCTGTGAAAAACGACAATCCTAATGGAGTTGAAGAAATGTCCGAATGTGAAGATCGTAAAGATATGCATAATAATAATACAGGTCCAAATGGCGGTGACGAAAATAATCTCAATGCAAATGATAATTCACTAATATTGAAGGAGGCCGAAAACAGTTTAGCGTCGGAAACGGAGAGCAACGAGGATGTACAAAAACGGTCAAGCAAAGTAAGCGATAACAACGAAATAGAAAACGAGAATGCACCAATATCAGCAAATCATGATACAGGGAGTACAGCGAACATGGCAACGGAAATCGGAATGTCGAAAAACGACAAAATAAGTGAAGTGAATGGAGAGCTAGGTCAAATCGATAACAAATTGGAAAGCATAGTGTCATCGGGCAACGATAATGAGATTGACTCTGAAAACACAGGAGGTGAATCCACTTTGCCGCTAGCTTGTGTCGCACAGGAAATGAGTATTTCGGATAAAGACAAGTTAGACGTAAATACTGAGGTTCAAGACAGATTTGACGACCAAGATAATTTAAAGGAAATATTTGATGATCAAGGCGTAGTTGATGGGCAGAAAAGTTCTTCAAATGTCTCTGAAGAGGATGAAATGGATAATGAGAACCTAGCGTCAACCGCAAATGACGAGCAAACAATTCACGAAGACACATTTACAGAAATTTCACAACTCGTAGATTCAAATGTGGAAGAATTCGCCGTATCGAATTCAGAAGATGTACGCGCAGCAATCGAAGATCACGGCGCAGTTGACGAGCAGGATGGTTCACAACAAGTCTCTGAAAACGACGAAATGCATAATCAGAACAAAGCGTCAACCGTAAATGATGGCCAGACAATTCCAATAGAAACAGAAGAAGAATTTTCACAACTCAAAGGTGCAAATGTGGAGGAATCCGCCGTATCGAATTCCGAAGATGCACGCGCAGCAATCAATGATCAAGGCGTAGTTAACGAGCAGAATAGTTCTCAACAAGTCTCGGAAAACACCGAAATGGATAATGGAAACCAAGCATCGTTTGCAAATGACGAACAATCAATTCCTGAAGAAAAAAACCCAGAAATGCCAGAACTCGTAGGTTCAAATGTAGAGGAATCCGCCGTATCGAATTCCGAAGATGCACGCGCAGCAGTCGATGATCAAGGCGTAGTTGACGAGCAGAATGGTTCACAACAAGTCTCTGATAACGCCGAAATGGACAATCAGAACCAAACGTCAACCACAAATGACGACCAAACAATTCCTATAGAAACAGAACAAGAAATTTCAAAAGTCGAATGTGCAAATGTGGAGGAATCCGCCGTATCTAATTCCGAAGACGTAGGCTCAGCAATCGATGATCAAGGCGTAGTTGACGAGCAGAATGGTTCACAACAAGTCTCTGATAACGCCGAAATGGACAATCAGAACCAAACGTCAACCACAAATGACGACCAAACAATTCCTATAGAAACAGAACAAGAAATTTCAAAAGTCGAATGTGCAAATGTGGAGGAATCCGCCGTATCTAATTCCGAAGACGTAGGCTCAGCAATCGATGATCAAGGCGTAGTTGACGAGCAGAATGGTTCACAACAAGTCTCTGATAACGCCGAAATGGACAATCAGAACCAAACGTCAACCACAAATGACGACCAAACAATTCCTATAGAAACAGAACAAGAAATTTCAAAAGTCGAATGTGCAAATATGGAGGAATCCGCCGTATCTAATTCCGAAGACGTAGGCTCAGCAATCGATGATCAAGGCGTAGTTGACGAGCAGAATGGTTCACAACAAGTCTCTGATAACGCCGAAATGGACAATCAGAACCAAACGTCAACCACAAATGACGACCAAACAATTCCTATAGAAACAGAACAAGAAATTTCAAAAGTCGAATGTGCAAATGTGGAGGAATCCGCCGTATCTAATTCCGAAGACGTAGGCTCAGCAATCGATGATCAAGGCGTAGTTGACGAGCAGAATGGTTCACAACAAGTCTCTGATAACGCCGAAATGGACAATCAGAACCAAGCTTCAACCGCAAATGGCGGACAAACAATTCCTATAGAAACAGAACAAGAAATTTCAAAAGTCGAATGTGCAAATGTGGAGGAATCCGCCGTATCTAATTCCGAAGACGTAGGCTCAGCAATCGATGATCAAGGCGTAGTTGACGAGCAGAATGGTTCACAACAAGTCTCGGAAAATGCCGAAATGGACAATCAGAACCAAGCTTCAATCGCAAATGGCGGACAAACAATTCCTATAGAAACAGAAGAAGAAATTTCAAAAGTCGAATGTGCAAATGTGGAGGAATCCGCCGTATCTAATTCCGAAGACGTAGGCTCAGCAATCGATGATCAAGGCGTAGTTGACGAGCAGAATGGTTCACAACAAGTCTCTGATAACGCCGAAATGGATAATCAGAACCAAACGTCAAAAGCAAATGACAGCCAAGCCATTCCTGAAGACAACACATCTGACATTCCATTATCTGCACATGTGGAAATTTATGAGCAAGATTCAATGGAAAGTTCAACTACTTTACAGCAAACATCTTGCAAAATGGAACCAGAAAATGAGACACAAGTGTTGATTGCAGAGAAGAATCAGAATGTTAGTGACGGCACGGAAAATCGAATTTCAGTAAACGAAAATACAAATGTAAATGAAGGCATACAATCGGAATTAGAAAGAACAGACGGAGAAGTCGACCACAATTCCGCATTAGAAAAAGAACACATTTTCGAAGAAATATCTCAAACTGCTGTAACCGAAAATGAGAACGTGTTGCCAACGGCACAAGATGAAACAGAAGTTGTTCACATCATCTCAAATGACTGTCAGTTACCAACAAATTCAAACGTAGAGAAAACGCTAGTCATGGATCAAGACAGTACAAATGGAGAAATGGATGATCAAAAAACTGTAGACCGCCGAGATAAATTACTGAACGTTTCAAATTCAGCTGAAAATTTAAGAGCGAGTATAATTTTGGCAAAACAGGACACTGAGCAGTTTAATGACGACACCACAGTTATGAGCACAAAACAAGCAGATTCAAATGAGAAAGTTAGGAAAGCGTCAAAATTGGAAGAAACGGACGGAGAGTTTTACCACCACGATGAAGAATGTAGACAAAGTAGTTTACAGCAAATATCGGTTACCTCAGAAACTGAAAATGCTTACGCGGATTCGAAGGCGCAGATCGATGAAAATTCTGTTGAGGATTCAAAAGTGGAGGTAGTAATTTTGCCAGACGAGGAAAAAATGCCCAAAACAATTGATAAAACTGATTCACAAGAAAGTGTGAACAATTCAACGCAAATATCTGTTAACATGGAAAATATCAATGTTGATGAAGTTTTAATGGAACTCGGTCCTAACATTGCTCTGAATAATGAAATACCTCCAAGTTCCTTACCTGAAAATTCAGATGTGAACGATATGAAGCTGACGGAGGAACATGTTGAAGAACACCAAACTGGTACTAGTTTAGATGAAAAAAGTGCATCGGAAATTCATACCTATTCACAGAAAACCTGCAACAAACTTGAATCTGATATGACTAGCGGTGATTCCGCACAACTTGAAAATAACGCGTTGAGAGGCGACCAATGTGAGAACAAAACACACTCTTATCCCGATGAAAATTTAGCCCACTTGTCCACTGACCAGTCTGAGTTTCAAGGCATTGAAACATCTCTAAACATTTCATCGTTACAAGATTCGAAAGAAGATAGGATAAAATATGCCAAAGAAGAAAATGTACCCCAAGAAATCGCAATTGAAATAGATAATCAAGACGTCAACTTTTTACCAGAAAGACAATCTCCTAATATGGTCATTGTCAATGATACTTATTATCCTGAAACACAAACTGAAAATCTTGAAAGCCCTCCTGGTAAAAGTCAAAATGAGAGGATAGGTTGTAGCAATGACGAAATGCTTCCAGCGGAAACCGGTCACGCGTTTACTCCAAATACAACAGAAATTAATTTTGAGCAACAGTATGCAGAATTGGCCTCCCGTTATCTACCCCACGATTATGATACTTCAGCTATCTTTAGCTCACCTTTGTATTCTGGCACATTGCCACGCAAAAAGTATCACACAACAGTACGTCGAACGGACAGTCTAAATCAAAGACCACCAAAAGTGCCGGACACCCATCGCCGACCGCCTAAAGCATCTAAAGATAAGCCTATTGAAAAGTATGCCAAAAAAGGAAAACAAGAACGGGCGCCTGAAACGATGCAGGATTCTTTCAGTAAATATGATCATATTTTACCACCAATATCTGGAAGCGCAACATTGCGCTCCTACACGAAGCCACATCGGAGGTTGAAACCGCAGCCAACATTAAATGACGATTTTATGTTTCCTGATTCGGTAACACCAAGCGTGGTTGGACAATACGTAAAATGCATCCCTGCTAACGAGCTGCTAGACGAAGAAACGCTTCACGGCATAACCGAGAAGCTAAAAGCGTCCAACAAAGATTTGCTAAAAGGACTGTCGAAAGAAAAGGTACGCTTAACAAGTAAAGCGGCCAAAATAGCCCTCAGCTCACCCACTCTTTACGACATCCCATTTATAGATGACGATGCCTTTCTACCACGAAATACGCAAACATCAAAAGAAAAAGTTAATGAAAAAAGTAAAATAACAGTTGAACCAAAAATACCTTGCGGATTAGAACAAGTGACCCAGAGTCCTCAGAATGGGTCATCAAAGAAACTTAGAAAGGCTAAAAATTCAATTGATTCAAAAGGTGAATATTTTGATTACGGAACGACAAGTAACAGTGAAAGGGAAAATGGGAGCGATTCATCTAGCGTGACATCATCAAACAATAGTCTTGACGACATGTACGCTTATGGCTCATATATGGACGAAAAACAACGAATTAATACAAAAGGCTGGAAGACATTGGCTGAAGGTTAGTATTGTTACCTTCATTACCTTCCATGGATTATATGAAAAAAAAATATATATATATATATATATTCATGTATAAGGAAGAAAGTAGTATGGTTGATCAATATTTTTTTTTAAATCTTGTGAAATAATTATTTTGTACCAACGACATATGTAATCAATCACTGCAGTTATATTTTAATTAAATGAATATGATGTTAGTATAGAAACTGCATACGATAAGCAGTAATATTCATAATGTAGACCAGTTTCATCCATATTGTGCACTCATGCAGTACTTGCAGATTCTCAGATCAAATCGGAGAAAATTTGCTTCACATTCTTGTATTTATCCACTGCGCCACTCAAGCCTCGCAATATATGCACTTATCAATTTTATACAAAACATTGTTGTAAATCTTTGCTTTAAGTAAAGTCTACATGGCATGGGTTTCAAATCGAAGTTCTAATTGATCACCTCTGATACCTTATTATAGAGGAGGTGCAATGCGACCAGAAGAAGTGAGATTAATTTGATGGTTTTTGACAGAAAGAAAATAGTCTCCACCTGAAATAAAATCTGATACATAAATACTTTGACATATCACGTAAAATTATAGAGTGGTTCGCAAGTGAAACTTATAAATCAAGGTTTACGTCCAGGTCGCAACAATTCTGGATAATATTTAAAGAATGCGCAATATGTACGAAATCGGTGTAGATTATGAAATACAATGACTAACGCATGCAGCGGTAATACTGATAGGATATAGATTATAAAATCCTGGCCTAAAACGCTTCTATATATCATTTTTTACACTATTACTAAACTGCATTAAACCAGAAGTATTCAGTGATGCCTCACTATCGTGTTTGGTAATGAAATTTCTTTTGAAAATGGTTCAGAATTAGCAAAATAACATTTAAATTATCCAGTCGAACTGATTCAAGTAGATTAATTTATTTTACATCTTATGCCATACTTATGTTGTATCGACTACTCGTATTAGTGAATCTGCCACTATTCTTCACAATAAATATAAATATGAGCAAAAGTTCCTAGACTTAAATTTGGGTACAGCTAAATGACTGTCTTATGAATTGACTGCTTATTCATGAATCTGTTTCGTTTGCACCCGTTTCATTTTGTATGCTGATAACATTTTTCATTTAACTATCTACCACATAGAATTTTTAAACTTCATATTTATAACTTTCCTACGATGTCAGGTGTTGCTTTGTCAAACTGGATTCAAAATTAAACTTGAGAGCCCACTGTCATTCCAAACCTCATTTTACTAAGTGAAACCTATTGGTAGGAAGTTTAAATCTTTTAAAGTATCATTTTATAATGCGTTCACCTAATAATACGCAATTATATCAGTTTATACGATAAGTGAATGCATAACACCCTATTGTTATGCAATTATTCGTTCTGCAGTGAAACGCTTACAAACTGGATCATTGTAGTATAAATAAGCATTATAATTAATTATTAGCTGGCAATAGTACGATAATTTTAATGAAATTTTGGTTAATTAAAAATACTATGATTTTATCTCAGTTCGTCTAATGGTATCATTAAGTAATATTAAGCCAGTTTGCTAACAAATGTGAAATCGATCCGTTTTCCAATTTGTTCGTTTAAATATATATGTTGGAGAAAAATGAACCCGCCTCAGAAACACTATTTAACGCAAATACAATGATACACGAAGTACAAAATTAATACTAATTACTTTACATGCTATACAGAATACTAGTGCTAATGATTGTGAATCTGTGCTGCAGTAACACCCGTACGATAAAGCGTAAGTGATCTGAACAAATTTCATTTTATTATGACACAAATATTGATTGTCACTGACGATTTAATTATGTTTATTAATAAACTTCAAGCAATATAAAGTTCTAAATTAATTTATCTGGCTATGGAAATTTTAATTGTTTACTCATAATACCTGAAATATCGCAGTATGCCATTTGATAAGAACAATTATTTCAAAGATTAAAAGCCTAAAAGAGTAAATATGATTTAATTTTTATGTCTACAACAATGGAAAATTCTTCAAAAAGATTTTCCTTTAGACCGTTATAATTTTTGCAACCAGGGAGAAAATTAAGGAAAAAATTTCTCGAATATTAAGCCATGTAAATTTTAACCATCTAAACGAAAATTATAGTCCAGTGACAAATCAATGGGCTATAATTATAGTTTACCTATGCAGATAAATGTCTTCATTTGAAAAATCTTCTAGGATAAAAACAGGAGAGCACTTTTCAAAATCTATACGGATATATGCATTTTGTCTTTGTGCATCTGTGTCAGTAATGTCCACTGAGCCGTTGATTCTAGAGAATGAAAAATATGCATCTTCATAGGATAATTTATTAAATTTAGTGGGTTTTGAAATGCAGCATGTGAAATTTTATTTTAAACTTTAAAACCCATCGTACAGAAAACAAGCTTTCGTTGTCAACAAATATTTACTCAATTTAGACGTTCTGGTGCACAAATAAGGCATTAACGTGTAAAAAGCAATTATTAGACGCATAGATATTGCACAGCTTTAATCCAAGTAGTAGAAAGATGCATTACTCAATTTTGTAAATAAAAAATAAACACCCCTTTTTTAAATCAAGTTTGCTAGCTTGAAGTAAACACCAACCCCATTGTATTTAACCAGACGTCAAAAAACATAACAGAACTACCGCCAGCCGCAACGCACTGAGGCGTTTCGACCTTCCGTGATCATCATCAGATTGCGACGGCAAACTGACTATCGCGGATCAAATCGCATTGAATATATATGGAAATCAAATTTAGATATGCGGCTCTCACCTCTAGCAGTCTCGCATACATTGAACTTGACTGGAAATGTCGGCTGCACAATTTCTATGCAGTCACGAACATTAACTGTTTGCAGCTTTCGCCACGTATACATATATTGGCAATACAATTTAACAATAATTGATTGCGCGGGTGGTGGTAACAATTCTTTAAATCAAGTTTGCGAACTTGAAGTAAACACCAATCTCATTGTATTTAACCAGTCGTCGAACAACATAACAATAAACATCAATCCTTCATTTAAATAGGCTCAAATCATTAAAAAAAACTACCGTTATTCGCACGTACTGATGCGTTTCGGCGTTTAAATTCCATCCTGAGGCAAAATTACGGAAAACTGGTTAACTGGGACCAATAGGCGTTGAGTATAAAACGTGTGGAAAATCAGATACTCAGTTCTCCTTTCTTACATGCTTGCAAACATTGTATATGACAACGAATGTCGTCTGCATAATTTCTATGCTGCTACGTCCAGTATGTTTTGCAGCTTTTGCCACAGGTATATCATTTAAACATTTCAACTATAATACATTTCACAGGCGGTGAGTTTAAAAAAAGTAAATAAAATTTGCCAACTAGAGATAAACACCAGTCTCTGTTTAACCAGTCAAACAATGAAAGATCATCAGAGCATAAGCAAAAACTGAACTACGAGGACCAATCCGTAATGAAAGCATAAGGTATGTAAAATGTTTCATTAGATATATGGTATTTTCCATTATAATGGCAATGATTAAATAGGAAAAATTATAACATGCAGAGATGCATTAGAAACGTGATGGTCGTTTATGCAATGTTTATGCTTTATAGTTGTGTTTCACGTAGGGCAATTTTGGCGAAATATTAAATCTCGTTGATTGAAAAATAACAAAATATTTTAATTTTAAATATCGACTTCATTTACTTCAGTGCGAAGACAGAATATATCGCTTGTCAATCTTGATGTTCTTATGATTAATGTGCAAGTATTATGTGGCAATATTCTTGAAAAAGTGAATTGAAGTTATCTGCGGCAATCTTAATTAGAAGGAAAACATCTTGTGAAAATTAAATGTCACAGACGTTTCAATTTACTTTGAAATTTGTGCGCCCCATCAATATGAACTGAATGTTATATTAGCATGTTATATATATATATATATATATATATATATATATATATTCATTCTAGTAACCTTCTCGTATGCATAAACAAAAAGAAATTTTATCACATAAAAGAAACCGATAAAATTTCATTTTTTTGCACATAGGAAGGGTACAATGAATTTTATTAAAGCTCGAATTTCAAAAGAATTCATATATATATATATATGTATATATATATATATATATATATATATATATATATATATATATATATAAATTTTGTTTCAATCACCCATCAAGTTTTCATCGCCTGTTTCCTGAGGTAAACTACGAAGGTATGGTTAACTAAATGAACTAAACCTTTTAGGTCTGATGATAAAATCCTATTGGTTTAATTATATTAAATAATTCTCATAATCAAATCCAAATAATTGTCTCATTTATACGACAACTATTGTTACGCCCGCGGATTGTAGAATTCTTTTAATAATGAAGCCTTAATAAATTTAGACCTGTGTATTGTAGTTCCTTTTATCCACCCGTATGGGTAAACAAAATACTTTTAACTGATTATAAGATGTCTGTTGATTTTCAAATGTATTTTTTCTTCCATGGCTGTGAATTTGAAATAAACATTGATCTATTTTTGTTCCACTAACCAGTGCCTATTTTAAGTCAAACAACGCGAATAACATATAACAAATGCATGGTGCTCTGTTATTAACTGTCTCGTTCTAAACAGCCATTCTAACAAATATTATTTTTCACATCTGATTCTTCGGTTTGCTCGGATTAACATTGTTTATTTTTGTCCAATTTACTAATACAAATAAAAGTATACTCAAAAAATGCAGATAACAAAATGACTTTTACTTATTCATTTCTGAAATTGAAGTTGTGTACAGAACAAAAACTGCATTCCGCTTAGTTTAACGACTTTGTCCTTTAAAATATTATTCTGAACCGAGTATAGTAAGCTCTAATTTTATATATTTGACTAAACATTAAAGTCTTTTCCAATTTTACCAAATGGCGTACAAGCCTTTCTAATCATTATCAAGAAATAATGTTTAGTTATGCTTCTTATATATTTTAAATATTGCAATTTAAGTGAATTATTATATAATATCGATTTCCTTTTATTTTTTTCCTTAAAAGTTAATAGAGCTGTTGTTAATGTAATAACTGCATTTTAAATTCGTGGAATTTTACATCATGCATCTTAATGTTCATTTAACTAAAACAAATATTCTGTTACCGTGACTTAAGACTGCAAAATAGATCAGTGCAGCGAAATAGCGTATCTTATTATATCTTTTTAAATTGAATAAATCAAGTATATGTTAATTGTATCTCATTGGTGAAATAAGGTAAGAACATCACACCTGTCCAAACATGCATGGTAAAAACCATTCGTTCAGAAAATTGTCGCTTCAAACTGTATTGCATAATGTCATCAGCACATCAAGTGTTCATAAACCTGAATAAGAATCAGTTAAAATATAATTTTCGTGTTCATAAGAAAAGCTTTGATACAGTATACGATGGATAATCATGTTAAATTCCACAATAAGACCAAACGATGCATCAATGATATGGATATATATATATATATATATATATATATATATATATATATATATATATATATGAAGAGATGAAACAAAATTATTTTAACCTCTTAATAATAATACGAAAGGTATGGATGAAATTTTGATATAGTATGCTTTGATGTTGCCATTGTTAGTTTCCAGACAGTTTTATATATGTTAATTTTACATAAAATTAATAAATGGAATGTCTGTCTAATAAAAACAAAACTGTTTAGGTTAAGAATATTCCAAGTAATACAAAAAAATAGTGAAAATTGTTCGGATTATTTAACACAAAATGACGAAAAGTGCAAACAACTACCACAATTTACAAAACAACAAATGTAAATCAGAGATAGAAAAATAATTGGCTAATTAAATTTACATTGAAAATTTAACCCAATAATTTTCCTACAGATTGGGTACATTTCATAAAGAGCGAATGTTTGTATTAATAAATGCGTTCTAACAGGAAAATATCCCCAAGCAGATTTTCATTTATTTATACAATACAAGTTTATATTAGCATGCGTTTTAAATTCTGATTGCAAATAAAATATTGACTATTATCAT
Source organism: Eudiplozoon nipponicum (assembly GCA_029291075.1). Classification (NCBI taxonomy): domain Eukaryota; kingdom Metazoa; phylum Platyhelminthes; class Monogenea; order Mazocraeidea; family Diplozoidae; genus Eudiplozoon; species Eudiplozoon nipponicum. The sequence continues at coordinate 18,230 of JAQBSW010002065.1, read as the reverse complement.
AAACATTTTTCCACAAGCATAACAGTTTAATGATTACGACATTGTTTGATGAAGAGATGATTTCGGCATTTAAATGTGAGCCTTTATGAGCTTAATTGTTACTAGGTAAATCATATCGAACACAAATAAATGTACGTTGATAATACATAACAAAGATTTTTCAAATGTTAAATTCGTTTTTATGTTGGTAATGAAAACCTATTCCAGCTAACGTTGAGAGCTTCTTAAAAGGGACCATTCCTCGGCCTTCGAGTGATATTCTTATCCACCTTACCTTAATTTGAGCATCTTTGCTTAAATTTCATTTATCCTGTCGTTTTGATAAGCCAATTATATTTAATCTACTTTAATAAGTTAACTGATATTCAAAGATATTTCCTATTATATAAGTTAATTTAAAATAATCATTGACCTAATTTAGATTTATCGATCAGTATATATTAATATTAATATAAAAATAATTTTAGATTAATATAGAAATATCCACATTTCTTACTTATTGTTGAGGTTTTACAAGAATTTCATTCTCCCAAATTAAATAATTGATGGCCCATAAATATAATTCTGTCCTAAGCATATAATGTTCTAATGTATTAGAGAAAAATAATATTGTTCAGTTAATAACCTCGTTTAAAGGTTAAGAGAATTTCAACTTTAGTCGTCCAGCTGTTTAGCCTGACATTTTACTAACCTATATCCTTCTTCGTCGAATATTTCACCTGTTATTACGAATGTCTTCTGATGTGCCAGCGATTAGCGTTAGATTAAAATGTTTTGGCATAGCCACTAGAAGTTTCGAATGGCTGTTTCTTCATTTTAGGAGCAATTTCAGGTTAACAAACTATTAAATCATCCCTATATTTTAACACGTTTTGAAATTATTTTGTTGTCAACATGTATCAGATATTTTTGGCATGATTGTAACTAATTAGCAATTTTCCAGTCGCTGATTGGTGTGAACGGATGGCAAAATAAGAACAGTTACTTGAATTCCATTCGCATCCATTTTCGCAATTTAAATAGACAGGCGAGCATGTCCTAAGGCATGTTCTAAGGTATAAAAATCTGAAAATGAGGTGGGTTTGACTAGGTGCAAGATGAATAGAAACTTGCAGCCTGTTAGTTTTAATATACGCCAATTTCTGATTGCAAAATAGAAGGATTTGTGACGATTTCATTCCTATTAACTGGGACGTTCAAAGGTAAAGGCACATTTAAATGTCATTGACGACTTGCTTTATTTAGCTCTGTATTAATGAAAACATTTTTAAAGCATATCAACTGTAACGGAATTGATTTTTTGTATATTTAGTGGTATGTAAAGAGTGTTTTGTTAAAAGAAGCCTAAAGGAATATTATTATCAGTTTAGATGTATCTTTTGCATTGTTATTCTAAAAACGTAATATTTTAGAAGACATTCGTTGCTAATGTTTCTTTTCTCAAAATGATGCTATACTTATTTCTATATATTGTATTCCTGACCGTTCAAATCACGTTTTCAACATCATTAAAAAGCGGCTACACAATCAACAAAATTCGATATAGAATTAAACCTTAATTTTAATCCTGTTCAGCAAACCCTTGCAGGGTTAACTTTTTGAACATTATTTTCGTCCATTGAACAAAATTTTGACATCGCTTAATTTTCTATGTTCGATAATATTTCAATCAAATCAAGTTTTTCGTGGATAACTAATTCTCCTTTATTTCAAACAAGGTACAATTAAACATTCCAGCTTATATATATATATATATATATATATACATATATATATATATTTATATATATGTGTGTGTATGTGTAAATTGTAGGTATAAAATAGGCATTGCAACAGTTAGCGAATGCCATCCTTCCAGTAGACCAATTTCATCCTTATTGTAAACGCTAAAAGTACCGTCCAGTATTTGCCGCGGACGGGGTTTGAGTAGGGTTACCTTTGTTTCAGAGCCTAAATCCTATATATAGCGCCACCGTATCGCATACTACACGCTATATGAAGTTTTATTCCAGCTTAAATTTATGGTAGAATTTACTTCAGTTGATGCCTATATCGAATCTCTAAATAAATCAAGCTCAAACATGCCATCCCCAATCTGTGATTATACAACAGAAATCATGCCACTGGGGAAAAATATATCGATTTGAAATATCGAACCATTCTTTGGGATAAGGCATCTTTACATGGGCAAATCAACATATTGTGAAATGAGCTTATCCGGGAAGAGGTGCCCCGTAGCCATAGAAATTCCGACCTGACTTCCGGCGGGCAGAAGTTAGTCAGTCCGGGAACGGTGGCATGAACCTTGCCGGGTCTAAAGGGACACAGCCATCATCCTGTTTCATGTAAGTCCTCGAGTTTGGTCTAACTGCGCAGTAACTTTTATTGGTAAATGTGTAGTGACGGAATGAGAACAAGCGTGCGCGACGCGAAGGACAAGTTTTGGCTTCTGAAAGAAACTTTGAACACTGGCATCTGGTCAGATAGTGCGCATTATCCTTGGTTGGCAGACTATCTAAGACAAGGAAAACTTCGAATAGAAATCATCCTCACTAGGAATGAGCGACCCAGTGTTCTTTTACAGTCCACATATAACCATGAACGACTTATGGTTATAAAACAGTGAAACCTTTGTCACTTTTTGCTTTTATATGGCTCTGCGTGATGATGTATGACAGGATTCTGTTTATATTTATATTGTCAGTATAAACTAAATAATGCATTTGGTAGCAGAGGCAGTTCATCAAAATTGACCGGTTTCGTCCTGATCCCAAATTCGTCAAGAGTTTTCCATAATTTTCGCGGATTGAGCTCGAACCGGGGCATTTTGGCTTTGGAAACTCAAATTCTATCCATTGCGCTATCGTTGCAGCATATTGCATGAAATTATAGTTATTATCGTATAACGATAGATTGTGTGTCGATAGCAAGATCTTCAGCACTTAATAGACTCGAATTAAGCTCCAACTAATGGAAAAGCTAATAAAATATTTAAGTTTTTGAATGACTTATAGTTTAGTTCAGTACGCGGCAAATCTGGCGCAGATTTTGTCCGAGACTCCGCGCCCGATGTGCCCAGTTCGAGTCCCGTCCGAGACAAATTCTGGGCAACATTTGAATATGTCCCAAAAAGGACGAAACCGGTCTACTGGAAGAGTTGCCTTTTCTATCTAATGCCTTGTTCCAGTTATAATGACAAATCATATATGGTAAAAATACTGCTATTCGACTTCAATTATATATATATATATATATATATATATATATATATATATATATATATATGTATATATATATGTATATATATGTGTGTATATATGTATATATCACACCGCTGTCTTACTGATATTTTACGACAATAACCAAGCCTCAATAGTGATAATAATGTAAACAAAAGAAGAAGAACGTTCTAAAACTGACCTAATGTTTGAAAATGAGGAGTATCTTTAATCTAGTTTTACGAACACCATCAGACTGGAAATATATTTCTGTACATACAAGAATAAAAGGACTTTAAATTTTAGCTATGCTACGTATAATTATCCTGACAATAATATTTTAGAATGTATTAGCGACTGACCAAAACAAATGGCTTTCAACACCTCGCTTGTAGATGATCAAGCTTACGAGATTATTTTATGCAGAATACATTTAAATACGCATGAAATATTACCTTCAAATTATTAATTTTATTAGACATTTATGTTGAACGTGCATTTGGCACAGTTTCGTTCTATTTTTTTACATTTAATGCTTCAATATGACATCATGTTAAACACCACAACATGAATAATTTTGCATAAGTGTAGTCAGCAATTATAGAAGAAGAAGCTCGATCGCTTATTTATGATCCAATAACTTGTCGGAAGTTGTTTCTTATACATTCTACTATTGCTAAATTTTGTTTTCTAACTAGTTTAGATAATTTAACAAAAATTGATTGTGCGGGTGGTGGTAACAATTTTTGAAATCAAGTTTGCGAGCTTGAAGTAAACACCAATCCCATTGTATTTAACCAGTCGTCGAACAACATAACAAAATTACCGCCAGCCGCAACGCACTGACGCGTTTCGACCTTCCATGATCATCATCAGAGTACGACGGCAAACTGACTATCGAGGATCAACCGCATTGAATATATATGGAAATCAAATTTAGATATGCGGCTCTCACCTCTAGCAGTCTCGCATACATTGAACCTGACTGGAAATGTGGACTGCACAATTTCTATGCAGTCACAAACATTAACTGTTTGCATCGTTTGCCACCTATACATATATAGGCAATAAAATTTAACAATAATTGATTGCGCGGGTGGTAGTCTAGAAAATAAATGTACAAAGTATTCTTGTGTATTTTCATGAAATATAGCAGCAGCAGCAGCAGCAGTAAGGATAAATTCACTGACATCTTTTGTATCAGATATATATAGGCTCATTTGATTGTTGATCAGGCGTCCGCATTAATTGTGGCGGCAATATTGGCGTGTAGTGGGCGGACTGCGCGCTCACGGCGAGGATGGGCGCTACGGCTTCTGGCTGTCTACACACTCATTGTTGGTTCAAACAAAACATATATTAAGTAGAAATTTTTAATAATCACTCTTACATACTTTGGTAATTATTGGGGAAGTTTAATGTGTTAGCTACAAATACTACACGCATCAGCTCAACTAACCACGGCATAGTTTAGGCCCTCGAATTTGTGACCCACGTCACGGCACATACACCAAAGGCAACTCCAGTTTTTTTTTAACTCGAACTTGTCTTATTTGGGAATCAAGTAAACAATTGATCATGCTTTCTATCGCACAGTGGTTATGTTAGTCTAGGCACGATTCCTACCCACAATAGTTTGAGATACCGCGGTGGATTTTTCAATGAATATGAAAAATTAGACAGTTTTCTATACTGCTGACTTACCGCGAGTTGCGTTCACAGGTTGTCGTTTCGCACTATCAGTTTCGCAAAGATCCTATTTATCGGGCTGGGTGCGAATTCTTCCCTTGCTTCCGAAGGCTTCAGCATCGTTCAAACTAACCATTGGAAATGTGGTAATATAAAATCTTTGTTTACTGGTGACATTTCGGCGCATTACATCCAGCCCCATCACAGGGCCACTAGACACAGCACAATGCTTACAATTGCAGATAAAAGCAAATGTGGAAGCTGCGATTATACTGAGATATATGCGGATATGTTATATATATATATATATATATATATATATATATAGATTTAGGTGTTGAGTGAGGGTTTTCATATTTATATATTGAGTTTAGTTACTGAGACAAATTCTTTGTTTAAAACCATTGGTGAGTCAAAAAATATATATATAAATAGAACGGTTTCGGAACGAGGTTACCACATTTGCTTAAATCTGCTATTGTGAGTATTGTGTTTTGTATAGTGGCCTTATGTTGGTGCAGGATATAATGCACCGGAACATCACCAGCAAAAAATGATTTTATAGCATCGCACTTCCAATGGTTAGTTTGAACGATGCTGAAGCCTACGGAAGAAATGGACGAATACGCACCCAGCCTGATCGAAGAAAAAAAAATGCGTACTTGGAAATGCGGATCAATCGGATCTTTATGAAACAGACAGTGCAAAGCAGCAACCCGCGAACTCAACTCGCGGTAAGTCATCATATGAAGCTCGAACTGCGCAACAACCCTTCAAAATTAATTTTAATACTTAATTTCCGCCCTAGTCATTGTTTACATAATATTATTAATTTTGTATATCGAATCAAAGCTAAAGGTAACGGCTAAATGAAAATTAGTTCAAATATGACAAGAAGTATAAAACAAAGTCAGAATTAACAAAAGGTGCACTCTCATGTGCACATGCATTTTGTTATTACTGGCAATTAATAGGTAGGAGCCGGTTCTACGCCCTATACCAACTTTATATTTGGATATGAAATGTGGAACAATTGAACGATACAATCTCCCAGTCGAAAGCGTACAAAAATAGTAATAATGAAATCAAATTCTAATTGCCTTCAAAATGCGAATTCAAAGCAAAATCAATATATCTAATATATACCGAGCCTAAAAAACGGTACCAATACAATGGTTGCTGAGTTGCTATGTGGTACCAGCACTATTGTTGCCGCGTCCGTTCGTAGTATCAGCCCTATGGTTTCAGAGCCGGTACATGATACTAAAACAACGGATTTCACGATATGCTAAATTTCACTACAATTGAGAATTACATCTACATGTGAACACCTAATACCTCAGGAAATCCAAACACTCCGGCTTTGATTGATATCAGTTCTCATATTTCGCAGAAGTTATTACATAAATCAGTAAAAAATACAATAGTTCTATATCACTAATATTGTTGCCGAAAGCGTATATAATATCAGCAACAAGATTGCTGAGTCGGTACAGGGTACCAAAACATTGGATTTCAAGTTATGCTAAAGTTCTCCAAAACTGAGAATTACAACAACTTATGGGCACCTGTTACGTTAGAAAATCCATACACTTTGTACTGGCTCGATATCATTTATCACATTTCGCGTTGATCATGGCATTATTCAACCAAATACAAAAAGGAGTTAAAAAGAAACATGTTGCACGACAGAGAATAGACTAATTACCTTCCGAAAGCGGAAGTCTTAATATCTGGACTGATCAGATGGACAGTGGATGCAAACAAGGAAACAGAAATTAAATATATAAAGGGCCCCAACATCATGATTGCCAAGACGGTACAGATTCGGTACATTTTATCTTTTTTAGGTTTACTTTGTAGTAGCATTGTCGAAGACATTACTTGAAGTTAACATCATTATTGCTTTTCAACGCATTCGTAAATGAGACTGTACCGTCCAATTGTCCAACATTCATCACCAAAATATTCAGTTGGTATTTTTCATAATACTTGCTCCTACTGAAGAGTCGCCAGTGCGCACGAAACGAGTTTGCACAAGAGAATATACCCTCGTTTCATGCTGACTTTGGTTTTTTCTTCTCCTATTTTAATGAATTTGTTACTAAGCGAGCAGCACCTAAAACAAAATTGCGTATATATAGTGGTTCTCCGGAAGAAGCCATATTTTAGTATTATAGCATTGAGTTGTTTGCGCAAATAGGATTTAGTTGCAGAGGTGAAATATAGCTAAATTAGGCGAAATCTATTCAATATAATGACATCATGTTAAACGATCACTACTTAACTTATTGGTGCATAAATAAAATATCGAGGAAATGGAAATCCGTCCACATTTTGAGCGTTTACATATATGTAGCGAAAAATATAATACGTTTGCACGTTTTTACTAATGCATTATAATGCTAATGTATGAAGACTAATGTATGTAATCTCGTAAAGCTTTGAATAATTACTTTTTCCTAGGGAATTAATTAACATTGATATAATTAATTGATTTTATATGTGCATATGTCTCGTGTTTCAACATAAAGTAAGGTAAATACATTAACGTCAATTGAAAAGACTAATTAATTTAATAAAACTTCATTATGAGTAGTGCAAAACACGGAGGACAAAAAAAATTCCAAATCACCTTACTAAATTATCTGTTATGAGAACGGAAATTGGCGGGCATTTACGTATAGCAACCATTTATAACCATTACACTTTAACTCTGGAATTTCGGTTGTATAAATATTGGTGTTATCTTTTTCACAGGCAATCAAAGTGAATTGAAATCATTGGCTTAAATGAAGTAAAATTTGAAAGGATAATTGTTAAGTTTTGACTTTTGAAACGCAACCCTTAACTGAAGCGTCACATAATATATTTATTAAGTTTATATATATATATATATATATATATATATATATATATATATATATAAGATCAAGATTTATATCAAGAACGGAACCTAGATTTATGTAATCGGTATGACCACCAGCGCAAACAATGTTCGTTTGATTATAAAAAAGTATGTCATATTTTCGCAGGTACAAGATAAATCACGCAGTATTTGAAACTTTTTAAAATTATCTGAATTGACCAGGATATAGAAATATATGAAAAACGAGCATTAGAGCTGAATTCAAACTCCTTAAAATAATATATTACAGTTAAATACTGTTTGTTGCGAAGAACTAATATATATGCAAGTATGTATTAGGTTTTGCGAACCTAGTAACAAATTAGTTCAGTTGTGACCAGAAGGATAAACCAAAGGCAGCATGAACGGAAAGTATAATCTCATGCACATTCGTTTCGTGCTTACTGGCGACTCATCAGTAGGAGCCGGTATTACGCCCTTTAACCACTATATATTTGGTAGAAGAATGTGGAATAATAGGACGGTACAATCTCCTAGACGAATGTGTAAACCTGTAATAGTGAAGCTAACATAATCTAAAGTCAACGACAATACGACTTCAATGCTAACTCACACTATATAATATATATACCGAGTCTGTAAAGGATACTAACACTATGGCTATTGTGTTAGTAACTGATACCTTTTTTTAAATCGATGAGTACCGGATACTAACACTATGGTTTCCGAGTCGGTACACGATACCAACCTGATGGATATAAATTTATGCTAAAGTTCACCCAAATTGAGAATTACAACAATTTCCGAACACCTGTTACTCCAGTTAAACCATACACTCTGGCCTTCATCGATATCAGTTATCACATTTCGCGGTAAGCATGACATCATTCAATTCAATATATTACAGTTAAATACTGTGTATATAGTGTGAGTTAGCATTGAAGTCGTATTGTCGTTGACTTCAGATTATGTTAGCTTCACTATTACAGGTTTACACGTTCGTCTAGGAGATTGTACCGTCCTATTATTCCACATTCTTCTACCAAATATATAGTGGTTAAAGGGCGTAATACCGGCTCCTACCGATGAGTCGCCAGTAAGCACGAAACGAATGTGCATGAGATTATACTTTCCGTTCATGCTGCCTTTGGTTTATCCTTCTGGTCACAACTGAACTAATTTGTTGCTAGGTTCGCAAAACCTAATACATACTTGCATATATATTAGTTCTTCGCAACAAACAGTATTTAACTGTAATATATTGAATTGAATGATGTCATGCTTACCGCGAAATGTGATATATGACCGCAAGACATGCATTACCCAATTCCTTATTAATTAGACAAGTTTCAAGAAACGGTGTCGAAACAGAGTTTGCCGCAGACATCAAGCTTCTAAATCCAAATTAAAAATGAACTCATTAACGCAAAGAAGGGGAAACTCATTCATTGTATGTGGAAGACAACATGTGCTCAGTCAAGGCAATAAGATAATAACAAAAAAGTACATTTGTTTAATTGTAACCGATGTATTTTCAGGAAATATGTATTTCGCGTCACTAAAATTGTAAATCCTTACATTAATTAATACTTAAGTATTATTTTAAATTTGATTGCCGTGTGCCAGCTTCATATTTTCAAATACCGCGTTTTGCGTACTCAGGATGTAGATTTTCACCAACAGTGTCACAAATATTCATTAGGTGTTGCGAACCTAGTAACAAATTAGTTCAGTTGTGACCAGAAGGATAAACCAAAGGCAGCATGAACGGAAAGTATAATCTCATGCACATTATTTTCGTGCTTACTAGCGACTCATCAGTAGGAGCCGGTATTACGCCCTTTAACCACTATATATTTTGGTCAAGAATGTGGGATAATAGGACGGTACAATTTCACAAATATCCGATTGATCACAATTTCCAATTCCTTTTTGTCTTCGATCGGACTGAGTTTGTAATCGTCCCAATGAAAAGCCATTAAACAAATATGTGATAGAACCGCATTTCCGTTGGGACGAATACAAACTCAGTCCGATCGAAGACAAAAAGGAAATGGAAATTTTGATCAATCGGATTTTTGTGAAACTGTTGTTGCAAAGCTACAACCCGCGTACGCAAAATGCGGCATTGCAAGAAAATCAATTAACACTTGCCAGAATCAGGTAACTAGCTTACCTCACCAAGCAAGCTACGTATGAAACAAAAATGTCTGTTGTGTACCAATTTATGCTCGTCGTCACTCGATTTTCTAGGGGTTTCCTTACTTGATTTTTGAATGTCTAATAACTTTCCAAACCGTTTTTCATTATTGAGTTTAAATGGTTTGTTTACTTTTATTTAAATGAAGGTTGTGATTCTTATAAAGACACCAGTCGCATTATATACATAAATTTGCCATTATATTAAAGCATTGAATAACGTAGAAAAGGTAATTCATCTAGTTGACCGGTCTCGAGCTTATTTGGAACTCTTCGTGTACTGCCCAGAAATTGCCGCGGAAGGTACGTGAAGAGTTTCAAATCGAAACGAAACAGGTCTACTGGATGAATTGCTTTTTCTCCGTTTTAAAATGCTTGGCTTTTCCTGAAAAATGTAGGAATATTCTTAGAGAGGTTTTTACATCAAGAGGGCAAACTTGATTCAAGAGTTTGCTATCACTAACCGCTCAACCAATGTTCGTTTGCTCACTATGTTGCTATTCACTATGTTGCATCTCATGTAAATGTTGGCAATTATATTCTTTGTAATGATTTTAATAGTTTCGTTCCTATTTCTGTCATAGATAGATTTGTTGCTACTCCAGTCAAATGCATATTTTACAGCTCGGTTTTTTGACAATTGTGTTTGTTGCTTAAACTAGGGTGATTACCTTCTTATTGATGGTAGTATTGGAACAACTTTCTTAATAGTAATGCATATGACTATTGATTTGGTTCTTTTTTGCAGAATTTCATTCCAGCTACCAACTGTTGTCCTATATTATTTATATTTCTGTAATAAAAATTGACGAAACTGATGAAGGTTAATGTTATTATTGCTCTCCTTGGTCCAAATATTACACTTAATGTCTAAGTTCTTACTGACCTTTATTTGTTGGTTGATATTTTTTACATTAATTTATGATGCTTTAATTGTGCCTTCGTTCATTGAAATTGCTCTGCTACAGCAGTAAAACGGAGCAATGCTACATTTCTTTGTCATTGAAGATGAAGTACACAAAGCATGCATAATAGATACGTACATTTTCCACGTATGTTCTGTTTATTTCCACAAGCAGAATATATGATGTAACATTTTGTATTCTCGATTGCAAAGGCATAACGCAGGTTCATTTAAGCATTAGGCGTAGCAATCAAAATTCTATTTCATGTTTTATCAGGCACGATCAGAGTGTATGGATTACTGGAGTAGGAGGTGTTTCGAATTGGTTGTTAATCGCAAATTGGGCGAAATTTAACCTATCACAAAAACTCATTGTAGTGTTACCTATTACAAGCAAGGTATACCCATAACCATATGCTCCGTTTCGTTTAGATTTATGGTGTAATAATGTGTATAGTTATTTGGCTTTAAAGTCACAGTGCTCAAGAAATTAAATGAAATTGACTGTATTACTGCTTGAATACAAATACATGTAGAATATTTCAGAGTTCAACTTTCACCATTCCTTGATTAAATATATTATACGTTTCAGCGTAGTACCGGCTCCTATTGATGAAACGTCCGTATGCGAGAATGGTTCTATTTGCACTAATTTGTTAATAAGTACACAAAAACTAATACAAATTAAAAAATTTTTTCATCACAAGAAACAATGTATAACTAACATATGTTTAATTTATTGTTGTCATGATTACTACGAAATTTGAAATTTGATATCGATCAAGGCCAGAGTATATGGATTTGTTGAAGTAACAGGCGTTTAGAAGTAGTTACATTTCGAAATTTTGGTGAAATTTATGCTTATTTGAAAATCCATTGTATTTGTATTATGTACTGATTTGGCAGTTTTAAAACCATTGTTTAAGAACCCTTAGCAGACTTGGTATATATTATATATAGTGAGTTGGTTTTGAAGTCCATAGCAGAAGACTTTTTAAGAGATTAGCTCTATTACTGCTTCAGTAGACATTCGTATAAAAGATTTAAACTTCCATCTATCCTACAAATCTTGACAAAATACATAGTCGTTTTGGAGCGAATTGCAGGTTCCCATTAATGAGTCTCCAGTAAGCAGGAAGCACATACGTATATGAGTTTAGGCCTTAAAATCATACTTATTTTTGTTTATAATTGTACATCTACTTGAGCTAATTTTTCACCAGGTAAGCAATACCTAATATGCAATTGCATGCATTAGTTCTCCAAAACAAATAATATATTGCTATAATGAAACGAACATTGGTTGCGCGGGAGGTGATAACAATTACATTTTAATCAAGATTGCGATCTTGATTTAAACACCTGAACTATTATGCACATTAATTTGTCGGTATAACCTAAGTATTGTATAGTGTGGAAAGGGCAATTCAACCATTAGAACGGTTTCGTTTCTATTGGTAACTTATCAGGTATTGTCCACAATTTGCCGCGGACAGGACTCCCGTGTAAAGTGGTATCTGTTCTATTATGGAGTTTTTGATTGGTTAATTGAAAATTAAGGGTTAAAGGGATGCTATATAGGCTCTACTTAAAGGAAAAGCTATCCAAGAAGTATTAGTTAGGATATAACTGAAAATTGTGTGTAGTGCGTGACCGAGTGTCTCAGCGATTAGAGCACAGGATTCCAAAGCAGACATGCTCAGGTTCGAGATCTGTCCGCGATAAATTCTGTACAGCCCGTGATGAGTTCCCAATAAGGACGAAACACGTCTACTGGATGAATTGCCTTTTCCACACTGCACAAAATTTAGTTTATACCGACTAATTAATGCACATAATGGGTCAGGTGTTTAAATCAAGATCGCAATCTTGATTAAAATGTAATTGTTATCACCTCCCGCGCAACCAATGTTTGTTTCATTATAGCAATATATAATTTGTTTTGGAGAACTAACGTATGCAACTGTTTATAAGGCATTGCTAACCTGGTGAAACATTAGCTCAAATAGAAGCACAATTATTATGTATTGATTAAAGCGTAATGTGAAAACTGATATCGATAAAGTCCAGAGGGTATGGATTTGATGGAGTTACATGTCAAATTTATAATAAATTGAAATCTACTGTTGCTACCATATACCGACTGTACTCTTTTAAACCATTTTTATTACCCCTTTCAGACTTGATATATTATATATAATTAAATAGGTAAATTTATATATATATATATATATATATATATATATACAATGTTTTTTGCGTTTATATCAAGATCGCAACCTTGACTTTTTTTAAATGGTATTACTGCCAGCACAACAATGATATCTCATTTATTATTGAATATTTCAATTATTTATTTGTGAATAATAAGAATTTCTTCTAAAAAATTGTTAATTGACAAAAAAAATTCCTTTGTCAGTTTGATACCAAATAGCAGCCAATCTGATTTTCATAAAAGGTTTTCGATAGAGCACACTATCCTATGTAAGGTGATGCTTAATTTTATCCATTAGAATTAATAAGCAACTGCTATTGATAACTTAATATTTGTTGCGAATTAAAATATTTTAGAGAAACGGTTTTATTTCATGTGTCTTCTCGATTAACCGAGTATATTATCGTTAATATATATATATATATATATATATATATATATATATATATATATATATATTCCTATGCGAATAAATTTATACGCAAAACCAAATAAGCTACTAGATATTATTCGCGTATATGCACTAAAACTTCAATTTGTTAACCGGAACAAAATTTTGCAAATTTTAATAAAAGTTATTATACCAACTATATTTTTTTTCCAAAAAAAACCTAATCCAAATTGCTACAAAACTCCAAACCTCCAACAGATAATTGCATCTCTAAATGTAGCATTTTGCATGATGTATGTCTAAGTAGCTTAAAAATAAAAGAAAAGCAGTTATTGATTAACCCGATCATCATTTGAATGAAGAAATCTTTTCGATAAAAAATAAAAAAGCCCTGCAATATACTCGTGAAAAGCAATTATTTTGCAAGATCTAGCATCAAGGAAATTCCACATAAAAAAATTGACAAACATTGCAAAGTATTCCTTTAAGTATTATTGAACATGCCAGTACAAATTATATCAAATTTTAAAAGAATGATAAAAATGAGAAATAAGCTTAATCGAAATTACCTGATCTGCGTCTTCACAAACACATGTTGAATTTCAATTGTTTTGTTTCTTCGTTAGCTAAAATACTGTTTGTTGCGGAGAACTAATAGGTATGCAAGTATGTATTAGGTGTTGCGAACCTAGTAACAAATTAGTTCATTTGTGACCAGAAGGATAAACCAAAGGCAGCATGAACGGAAAGTATAATCTCATGCACATTCATTTCGTGCTTACTGGCGACTCATCAGTAGGAGCCGGTATTACGCCCTTTAACCACTACATATTTTGGTCAAGAATGTATCGTCCAATTATCCTTCATTCTTGACCAAAATATGTAGTGGTTAAAGGGCGTAATACCGGCTTCTTCGTTATCTTGTTTTGTAAAACATTTGATGATCGATCAACAAAAGAAGGTGGCCGAAAACGACCGGCAAAATATTTTGAAGAAAGAAGGCAACCGAAATTCAAACATGTATTAGGTGTTGCGCACCTTGTAAAAAATTAATTCATTTATTACCAGAAGGATAAACCAAAGACAATATGAATGGAAAGTATAATCTCGTGCACATTCGTTTCGTGCTTACTGGTGAGTCATTAGTAGGGGCCGATATTACGCCCTTTAACCACCATAACTTTGGGTGAGATAAAGGTGAAAAAATAGGACGATACAATCTCCTAGACGAATGTGTAAACCTAAAGTAGTGAAGCTAACATCTTATAAAGTCTCGACAATGCGACTTCGACGCTAACTCACTTTATATAATATATATATAGAGTGTCTGTAAAGGATACCAACACTAAGGCTATTGTGTCAGTACCCGATACCCCCATTATAGTACCGAAAAGGTACATGATAATAACACTTTGGTTGACAAGTCGATACATGGTACCAACACAATGGATTTCAATGCATGCTATAGTTCACCAAAATTGAGATATAAAACAATTTCTGAACACCTGTTACTCCAGTAAATCCAAACACTCTGAACCTTGCTCGTTATCAGATATCACAGTTTGCGTTAATTATGACATCATTCAATTAAATATATAACAATTAGATACTGTTTGTGGCGGAGAACTAATATATAAGCAATTATGTATTAGTTATTACTTGGTTCGCAACACATAATACATAATTGCACATATATTAGTTCTTCGCCGAAAACAGTATCTAACTGGAATTCAGCCTTTGTTATTTAAAAGACAGATCAGGTCATTATTTAAAATCTATCTTCAGAGTGAATTATCGTGTATGTTAACGCTGATAATTAATCAATAGTAGTCGTTGTTTTTTTTATTCTCTAAATGAATATAAAATAATTCTAAAAATCTAAATATTTTAGATGTGTTTTTCGAGATATGAAGAAATAATTTTTCCTTGTTATCAAACCTGTCGCACTATATAACAAAACATAATGTCAGTCACAAGGATCGACACGTTTCGACCTTACACGATATTCACGATAGTTCGACTGCGAACTGACTATCGAGGACCAAATAGCAATTCATTCATAATATATAGAGTATTAGGTATGTGGCTCTCAACCACAGTAGTTTCGGATAATAAGTACTTGATTGGAAGCGTTGACTGCTTAATTTCTTATAGTCACGAAAATAGTATTATTAAGTCTACGTCATAAATGTATAAAGTATAAAATTGAATAATCAATGATTGCGCGAATGGTGCTAGTATATATTTTAGTCACGTTTTCGGGCTTCGGATAGCTACCAACCGCATTGTATCTAATCAGGTGCACAAAATGCAAGTAACACGTCCTCGGTTTTCCAACTACGTGGAATAAATAAGTATCTAATTATGTACTAGTTGCTTGTAAGTGCTGTTTCATAAAATATCATGATAAAGCTTTAAATATACTAATAAATATTCACACCTTAAACAGATTTTCGTTGATTTCTTTTGAGGAGTCTGAACTGCAATCTTTAAATAATTCAAAATTGGCAAATGTACTAAAAATAAACTTTAATTATTTTCTCAAGTATAACTATTAAAATAAGTTTTGAAGAAAATGTAAAGCCCATTTAATCTTTACAAAATGATCTATAAAATGAAGAAATAAGAAATTCGATAAATCAATACCACGACTGAGTATGAATATGTTGTTTATTTTTGACAGTACTGTTGATTTCCAGAACCTGTTAAAAATTGTTATTTGAAATTTTCTATAACTTAAAGCACACAAACGTGGTCGACTGTCCAGCTTAGATTGGCGTGAAATTTTTGTTAAATTTGTTGCCAGCCAAACATCAGCTTAAAACTCGATACTGTTAGGACAGGTTGACTCAACACATGGAAGTCCTTACAAGGAGATTTCCTCGATTGCTACTAGAAAGTTAAGTAGTAATGGCTGCTTGGCCATGTGCAGTACATTAACGAACTAGAAACTAGACAAACCAGTAGAAGTTACATCACTGCTTAGGAGAAAAACTAGCTGAGAAAACTTGTTTATATGGTCCTTGCTCAATGAGCAAAATGCAAAAGTGATTATTAAATATCATTTCATTAGCGCATATTGATTTTAACTCACAAACGACTACGGCCGAAATTTTATGTTTTCATAAATATATAGTTTTTAAACGATTTCTTAACAAACCTTTTTACAGGTATTTTTTATATTAATCAATCAATTTTGTGAAATCAGTAGGATCCGACAAACCTTGCATGATAAACATTAGTTAACTTTAATTTGTTTAAAACTGCTCACTCTCACATCGGAGGATTTCATAAAATGCTAGATGGAAAATTTCTAATAAACAGTCATGCACCTTGGAGATGAAAATAACAATTAGATTATTGATTGAATATTGTTTAATTGAGCACTCAAATTTACTCTCGTTCAAAATGAAAGATTTAATAAAGCCTTTTATATTTTTAGCAAATCAAGATAGAAGCATTACCTTAGCAATGTTCACTGGCTTGCAAAATAACGGTAAACATAAAAAGAAATTGCAACATATTAATGCCGTAAAAAAGACATATGTGAAATTAAAATAGTGACTGAATATGATGAACAAAATTAACTGTTGCATGAAGAAAACGTCGATTGCTAAATTTGAAACAGACTGGTGAATTAACATGTACTCAAAGACAGACAGATTTTTTTATTTACTAACAATAAAGAAAAACAGTCCTTTGAAGTCCAAGATAACAGGAAATAGTCAGTTGTACTCCATAAAGTGGTGAATATCCTGTAATAGCCAATAGCAGCTAAAAAAGGGTAACGCCCACACAAGCAAACCAGTACATCATTGGCTTATTTCAACGTACGTTTTCGTGTCAATTATATAGTGGGTTAGAGTTAAATCCATCATTTGAAGCAGAATAAAGAAAATCTTTTAAGATCTGACTTAGTTGATTGAAAATATAAAACTATAATCTGCATTTGGAATACGGTAATGTTCAAATTGAACGCATTTTCTTTTCGTAATCGTGAAAGATTATTTATATTTACACACCGACATGGGCTTATTTATTTATTCAAATAAGGTTTGCGAGCTTGAAGTAAACACCAATCCCGTTGTATTTAACCAGTCGTCGAACAACATACAAAACTACCGCCAGTCGCAACGCACTGACGCGTTTCGACCTTCCATGATCATCATCAGAGTACGACGGCAAACTGACTAACGAGGATCAAACCGCATTGCATATATATGGAAAGCAAAATTAGATATGCAGCTCTCACCTCTAGTAGTCTCGCATACATTGTACTTGACTGAGAAATGTCGGCTGCACAATTCTATGCAGTCACAAACCTTAATTGTTTGCAGCCTTCGCCACAGATATATATATATATATATATATATATATATATATATATATATATATATATATATATAGGCAATACAATTAAACCATCATTGATTCGCCGGGTGGTGGTAACAATTCTATAAATCAAGTTTGCGAGCTTGAAGTAAACACCAATCCCATTGTATTTAACCAGTCGTCGAACAACATAGCAAAACTACCGCCAGTCGCACGCACTGACGCGTTTCGACCTTCCATGATCATCATTCAATTTTTAGTATATAATATATTTATATGTATATATATATATATATATATATATATATATATATATATATATATATATTATATGTATTCATTGTACTCTTCTTATGTGCAAAAACAAAAAGAAATTTTATCAGATATAAGAAAATTTTCTTTTCTCATGGTCT